>CAJPIZ010002424.1:819-13680 GCA_905368565.1 Medioppia subpectinata
TGAGGTCCGACAATGTACCTAGTACATATTGACGACCACCATAGATTGCCCCGAACCTCATGCATCACTTCGTGCACATACTCTGTCAGCTCAGGTATGCCGTACTCTACGAGTTGTGAGCCGTAGTTAATACACGCATACCATTGATAGTGCACTTCGGCCACCATCTGGTCGATGGCCTGTTGACAGTGCCAGCCCTGGTGTGCCATTAACAGGTACAGGTAACTGTATTTACCCTGATCCTTCAACACTTCCGACTTGACTGAGTAGATCTCGTTAACAATTATTGAATGTTTGGCCGCCGATTTGTAAAATGCGATATAAACAGGGTCATTCATTAGGCCGTATTTAACCGAGTCCAAATTATTGCATTGCTCCATAAATATATAAATTATATCAGCCGCGCAGTCCCGCTCTCTATATTGATTGTGGTGATTAATAAATTAAACATGCGTTTTGTAATTCTCTCTCTCAAACCTACAGCCGTACTCTACGAGTTGTGAGCCGTAGTTAATACACGCATACCATTGATAGTGCACTTCGGCCACCATCTGGTCGATGGCCCGTTGACAGTGCCAGCCCTCGTGTGCCATTAGCAGGTACAGGTAACTGTATTTACCCTCATCTTTCAACACTTCCGACTTGACTGAGTAGATCTCGTTAACAATTGTTGATTGTTTGGCCGCCGATTTGTAAAATGCAATATAAACATTGTCATCCATTAGGCTGTATTTGACCGTGTCCAAATTATTGCATTGTTCCATAAATATATAAACTAGATCAGCCGCGCAGTCCCGTTCCCTATATTAATTGTAGTGATTAATATCTAATAATTAATCTCTCTCTCTCTCTCTCTCTCTCATCTCTCTCAAACCTACCTCTGATACCAATACTCTTCATAAGTCATAAGTTTGTTATTAAACTTTGTCTGATTGGCGGTCAGGTATGTGCCGATCCAACCGACGCCATACATCACGTGTCGTACAAACAGGTCTGGTCTCAGCATTTGTTTAATTAGTTTCATAGATTTGACGAGCATTTTGTCGAAACCAGTTGTGCCGTCACTTTCGCCCAACAAATACTTCTTCTGCCACTCGCTATACAGTATATATACAATAAAAATAAGGCTTTAAATCATAATACGTGCATAATTTACTCCAATTTTAATAACCCTTCCCCTCTCATTACAAATACCATATAACATGTCTGCCCTCGCCGTCGCCCACCATAACTTGATCCAGGTAATCGTCGAGCATAAAGGCAAATATGGCCCAATAGTTAATGGTGTAAAAATACAGCGCGTTTTTAGTCTTAAAGCACATCTCCTGAAAGCCGGTGATGTCTACGCTGTCGACCACTGGTTTGCCAAACGCTTCGCTCAGCATTAGGTTAGTGTCGGCCAAAGTGTTTGTGTGATGAGGAATGCGCACAATCTTCTCGCCGACGAGACCCCGGATCTCAAACGACATGAGCATATCGTGGGTCAGGCCTGAGATGTGTCGGGCGTTGGAGTAGTCTTTGTTTTTCAACTCCTCGGGCATCGACTCAATAAAGGTCACTTTTGGTGCCAACTTGGTCAACACGTTGGGCATGGCTGGTTTAAAGTAATTGATTGTTTATAAGCAAACAGTATCTAGGAACATATGAACAAATGGAAGTTGAACCAGTATAAGTCCTTAAACATAGGATAAATGATTAATAACTTGATTACTTGATTGATTACTTAGATATCAATGAATTCTATATTACCAACTTATATTGATTGACTTGTATCAATCATTAAATAAAATTTTATTTGTTATTTCTTATGATTTTATAAATGTTATATCTCTGTCATTAATTTTTCATTATTTACTTATAAATCGCACAAGTTATATTATAAGTTATAATTTATAAGTTATAATTTATAACTATAATAATCAAACGTTATATTAATAAATAAAGCAAAATTAATTTTTACTAAACACCATATTTCCTATTAAATAATTTAATTTTGTTTGTACTCACATAGAATTGGCAATATAAACTATTAAAATAATTATAAATTTTATTATTAAATTTTATTACTTTCAATTAATTAAAATTAATAAAACTCATTTGTTATTGAATGTGTAACAAACATTAAACCTCAAGAAAAATTTTACACGTAAACAGGCTTACAGTTTTTAACCAACATTAATACACCATTAACTGGGTTATGTGGGAGTTTATCACTTTGATCATTATAATCTTGTCCTATATATTATGGAAAATGCTGTTTGAAATCAAAGATGCCATATATGACGTATGTACTGTATATTTAAACTAGATACAATTATGACTATGGTCATTTTTACGGCACAGCATAAGCCGATTGGAGACGTGACGTACAGCCGAGAGATGGGTTACCCCAACACGTGGTTTATTGTAATGGATTCGCGAGAATTGCCCGTAAATCAGGTGAAGGCCTTTGAGTTATGCGGACAACTCCCCGTTTCTTATGGAGAGGTTGCACTGTATTGAAATTTTAGTTAAAAATGTTACATATGTGTATAATATTTGACTAAAAATAAAATATTTGACGTGCAATTATTTAGTTGTATAAAAATAATAGTTTAACTAATACTGGCATATATATTTATCTATGTATTATTTTTATTGTTTTATGTTTACGTAATATAATTATACATATGTAATTAAGATGTTTATCTAAAATAGTCACAAAAAAAGTAATTGTCAAGTGGTTGAGGCCAAAAAAGTAATGGCCCTGGGGCCAAATATAATGGCCCCGGGGCCGGGGCCAAAAAATTGCCCCGGGGTCTATTTAGATGTACTTATATTTAGATGTATTTGAGTACATCTAAATAGACCCCGGGGCAATTTTTTGGCCCCGGCCCCGGGGCCATTATATTTGGCCCCAGGGCCATTAAATTTGTACAATAATTATGGTTTTTATAATTTTTATATTAATTATAACTTGTCAAACTAATACTGTGCGTTTGCTATTTAATTTAAAGGTGTACGGGGAAGATTAACAACTGGATTTATAATAAACACTGCGGTTTGATTTGAATTCCGTTGCGTATACTTGTTATACACGGAGACAATAGATTCAACACACAGGTTGGGCACCGATATTAGCGATACGCCAAACCACAGGCCAAATATACTGGCAATTAAACACAAAAATTCAGAAAAATACAATTTCGGGGTTTGTCTGTAGGTGTGAACAGGCAGTGATGGGCGCGCTATCAATAACCTTTCGACCAATTGCTGAGTCGATCGGTTAGTGTTAGGCCAGGGTTCTGATGTCTCCTTTTGGACAGTATAGTACTCTTGATAACAGTCAGGCCTATCACCGCAAACACCTTTACAGTCAACTTCTTGTGCGTTTGCACTCATATTGTTTGCATATTGTAACCCGAGTTTGCGGTCATAAACGAGATAATCGTCGGGCACTGGTATACCAGTACTAACAATATAATCAAACTGGCATTTGCTAATACAATCAAAGTGATAATTATTATTAAATTGATTACGGTTCACACAACCTGGTTGGTACGGGAGTGGCAACAGCTCTATCACAGTTTTCTGGTATTCCAGTATGATGGTGTTAAATTTGGTGCTGATATATTTAAACCCAACTTGCTGTTTGCGATATACCCGCCTGTTTCGCGAGTGAATGTGCATGATTATCTCATTGCCTAGCTCGACATCATTCAAACTAATTATGGTATTATATTTCGACTCATGAGTAACTAAATCCGTATCAATCATATACCGGGCGTCTGACTGGCCGTCCAGTTGCGAGAAAAATGTCCGACAATAACCAAAATTGCATATTGACTGTCGGACGGGTGTAATCTCGTCGCACAACACATTAAAATATGTATCATTGGTAATTAATGCACGTGGTGTTAATACTCGACATTCGCCCGTCAATTGTTCCGGTACGTTTAGCGCTCTGAATTGTTGCGCTATGGTCAGTTTGTCTAAAAATGTATTATATACATTTTGAATTTGGTTTTCATCATACTCAGGTTTTATTGCACGTGATAATATTTTCTTATACTTTGGCCGTATATATAAATATTTGTCGGCACATATGGTAAACGCCGGCAACAATATGACTGTCTGTGTCTCGATGTGGACGTCAGTTGTTGTCTCGTATAAGAGATAATGTGTTAATATATCAGTTAATTGAATAATACATCCGATTAAACATATGAATCGGGAAATATACGTGTAATTCGTAATTATTTTTATTGATTGTTTTATAACTGCACAAATATATATTTTAATTATACGTATAATATGCATTTTAATTCAAATTATAATTATTCTTGATTGAGTTTTCAAATCTATTTGACGTTTTAATAAAATAGTTAATGAATAAGTGAAACTCTATACATAAAGTAACCATAGTAATAATAAAATAATACATCACATATCAATAATTTCATTAAAGTTTGGGTGGAAACTTTTTTAAATTAATTAATTTCAGTTTTACTATATATTGATACTGCAAATATTAATATAATAATAATATACAGTGCTGCCTTTATTTTATCATATGGAAGGTTTTTTTGTACCGGTGAATGATATTAGTATTGTTAATGTACCCGATTTTAGCAAAATCCGATTTGAGAACGTTTTTACAGCACTGATTACAAACCAAAATTGTGGTTTAACTGAATACTAAAAAAATCTAATTAACGTATTATTGGGGTGTAACTTAGAAATTGCAAATATATTTTGAAATAAAATGTTTATATTTAGATAGTCTAACATTTGTATGTACATTGGATTTAGTTTTATGTACAAGATTTAAAAATAAAAATTAACTTAGTGATCCAAGTGGTTGCCAATTATCTGATCTATATATTGTTTAAATTAATATAACGATGCTTTCCAAAAACGTGGAAATTTGTTCAAGGTAACTTTTGTATAAGAAATAATCATTGGAATCAAAAGAAATTTTATAGGATGAATGAGTATTCATCTATGTTTAATTTTATATAATTATATAATTTTTATGTCTATTGGTTAAGAAATGGTGGACATCTTAAGACAGTGATGTGTAAATTTGCTTTGGCACTTTAATAAATCAATGTAAAGTTCAATGGAGTTTTACATTGAAATATATTTTTTTGCGTAAATATTTTTATCATTAAATTTATTTTTAAAAATTTATAGTTTAAGTGTATTTAACCATTCGTCCACATTCTTAAATTAGTCCCGCGAAGAACATTCTTCAGAAATAAATCTCGGAGTTGCAAATCAGCTAATTTATAGGAGGGTTAAGGTGGCAGCACTTGGTAATAAGTTTATGATCAAGTTTGTTTACGTCATTGACATGACGTAATGTATGGTAAGCACGTTAGCCAATCATTAACATCAAGCATTTAAACTTTGTTTATTGTATAAGTTTTACATTTAAAACATATTTTGGACACAATTATCGCAATTATCTTAAATTTCAAGCAATGAGTGAATCAATGGTTAATAGGTTTGCCATCGCATTGAATGCTGTGATCGCCGACCAGTCTATTGGTCGCAACGATTTGCAGACAATTGTCGAGACATTGATCACAATCTACAAGAGTTTGACCACAAATGCCGATCCCATTCATCACACGCTGAACACCAAAAACAAGACATTTGTGGCCAGAGTGTGGCGACACGAGTCCGCCCAACGACTTCTTGATGCCGGCGGTTGGAACCGATCACTTGATGATCACACGATCGCATTGAACGACAAACACACCGCCGATGACGTGCGCCGGTGTCTGCAGCTGTTGGTCGAGCGCCACGACATTAGACCCGACGCTAACGATTGGATCAATTGTGGTAAAGAGTTCGCCAATCCTAAGGCCGAGAGAGAGCGGGCGTTGAAAGAGACGGCCGATCAGCAGAGACTCAAAGACTTGGAAGAGTTCCAGAAGAATAAGGCGGAGACCAAACTGTTGGCGGATTACACGAACTCTTTGCGCACAAACTCTTCGGTCATCGGTTCCCAGTCCGTAGACAACGAAGACATTGTATGGCATTAAACATATGGTTTTGTCAATGTTTTGATTAATTTTTATTTAATTTTTTTAAATAGATGTTAAAAACGCGTAAAATATTAACACAAATCCTATTAGAAGTGACAAACAATGAAATAGAGACCATCGCTAACGATGTCTACAATATAGCGCTAAATAGAGGTATTTGTTATGCAATTGCTTCTCAATTAATTAATTATTATATTTCAATTTTAAAATATAGGTGAAGATTATATCGCATTCAATATTTTTAATATGAATAATTTTATTAATAATAATAATCACCATTTTCTCGGTCAAATAATAAATAATAAATTAGTTAAATTAAATTTTTTAAATAATAAAAATAACAACAAGTTTAATAGTATATTAACGTATGAATATACTAAACAAGATAATAGTGAAGTAATAATATATCAAGCATATTCTGATTATTTTTATACTAAAAAAAGTGCAAAAAATGATTGCAGTAAAAAAGTTTTAATTAAAATATTGAATAATAATTTGTATTTAAATCACGTGAGTAATTTATATATGTTGTTATAATGTATACATTATTTATAATTCATTCAGATATAAAGTACACTAATATAATGAGTAAAGTTTAAACGCATTTATTAAATATTAATGAATTTTATATCATGAGCATTAGGGTACTTTATGACTGCAATTATTGTAACGTTTAATAAATATAACTAATTATACATTAATATTATTTACAGATGCCTGTTGGTATCACCAACATTACTGATTTATATTGTGCACCAATTTCCTGTTTACAAGTAATTTTGAATTTAAGTTATTTTAATTTTATATTTGATTACCAAAAAACTAATGCTTTAAATATATTTAATTTACTATATTCTTATAATAAATTTAAACATGATTATAAAAGTTATAGCTCTAATTTAATTGAAATTTATAACCAATTAAATGCATTAGAAATTGAAATGAAAAATGAAAAATATAACTATGTTAAATTTAATATCAATAAAATTAAAAAATTAAAATTACAAACTAAATATAAGAATTTAGTTGACCAGTTAAATGTTAACAAGGTTAATTTTATTATTAATAAATTAAACTTATCTGATATAATAAATAGTAATCAAGGTTTTTTTCCACAAAAATTTTTTAATTTATTTTTTAATAAATTTAAATCTGATTTTAATTTAACTTATACTGATTATTATATTATAAATACTTTAATAACTAATGATATTAATAATAAGTATTTTTTAAAATTACAATTAATTGGATATAATAATTATGAAGATTCTTATAATTTTAATGATATTTTTAACACTTATATCAATATGTTTTATAAACAAATTATTTTTAAAAAATATATAATAATATATGTTAAAAAAGATAATAATATTAAATTACATTATGATCAATTATTTAAAATTAAAACCAAATCATATAAAATTAATTCATTAATTATTAAACAAAAAATTTATGATTACTATCATTGTTTTGCTATAATTAATAAATGTAATAATTATTATCTATGTGATGAACACTTTGTTAAAAAAATTGATTTTAATACTGAATATTTTAAATATGTTTATCTTTTTATTTTGGAAAATATTGAATAAAATATTATAATTATTATGTTTTTCTAATTTATAATTATTTTTTGTATATTTATGAAACAAATTTAATTATTAAAATCATTGAAAAAATAGTTTAAAAATTTGTTTACTTTATATTTCTCATACCAATCATCGTTTTTACAATTTTGCATATTTTTTAATTATAAATATTATTATTGAATATAACAATCATTCCATTGAAATAAATGATTATGATCAATTAATTATATTCTAAACTAACTGTGTTTTAATTATTATAAATCTTAAAATACAATAACTTTATTGTAATGCAATTCTGGGGAATATCTCGGTTAACATCAGTGTTAAAGTGAATTATAATTGTCATTTAATTCGTTAACTTATTTAATAAACATCTAGGTAAAAAGCAGAAATATTTTAAATTAAACTATAAATATAGCACTAATTTTGTTGATTAATAACTTAAAATAGTAATAATTAGTAAATAATTATTGCAAACGTTATATTGTGAGAATTAGTAATTATTCATTAGAAATAAATCATAACAATAGAAACCAATGAATTCGTGGCCAAATATTTCGATTAATGTCATTATTTTAAGCCTTAACTTAATTGAAATTTTTAGACATTTTATTAGATATTTATACAGTTGTAGACACAGCTTATGGGCAGCCTTTGTAACATATGTACTCATTTTCTTATTGACTCGTTTGGTAAATGTCTACACATTTCGGGCGTTTAACGGGTATTTGATTCGCCGGTGTTTAAGACTCGATGCAAACGATAGTATGTATAAAGTGTAGGTCCAGTCCTGATATGCAAGCACTGAACTTATAGAAAACATTGTGAAAAAACACATAAAATAAAATGCATTCAATGTTATGTTTTCATTCCTATCGGTTGTACTGCAAAACACGTCACCAATGGTGTTTGTTGTGTAGAATTAATATTATATAACAATGAGTAAATTTGTAAATAATTTATTTTATAATTCTATCTTGTTAAGTACAACTAACATTGTCTATTGATTGTATCTATTCTTGCGATGCCATCACTAATATCATCGCTTATATACAACATTGAATTCAAACGCTTTCTAACTTTATTCAGGATAATTCTTAACCACATTTTAATTACTCTAAATATAAGCATGTTAAGACATAACTGTGTATACTGTAAAAATTAAATTAAATAAATAAATTAGCTGACCTAGATCTGCAATGACTTAGACTTAATACAATTAATTAAACATTTATACAATTAATTATGCATGTAAACAAAAACTGCAATAATTTTAATTATTAATTAACAAAAATATACTATGCACATTGTAATAATCACATAACACACTGCCCTAATGTTAGTTCACTTCAAAAAAATATATAATTATGTTAAATAATTTTAGTTTCATAATAAAAATGTGTGACATTTCTTCCCATACACTATTTAGATCTTGAGATTTGAGTGCAAGATCGGGAAAATATATCACCTTGTTAATTTGTTTATAACATTCTGGAATATAAATTGCATATTGTTAACTATCACAACAGTTATTATGTTTTTGTCGGATTGAGATTTATTCCATGGGATTATTGCGGGTCTATTACAGACACTAATGTTTTACGCGATGAGTGCAGTGATAATACCCGTGTATTTCTATCACATAATCATTTGCCTATACATTAGGTATCGGATTAAGTGTTTTGCTGTAATGGGATTATTGCGGGTCTATTACAGACACTAATGTTTTACGCGATGAGTGCAGTGATAATACCCGTGTATTTCTATCACATAATCATTTGCCTATACATTAGGTATCGGATTAAGTGTTTTGCTGTATATTTGAGGCAAATTGAGAACAATTTGATTTTATTGAGGCGAAAAATCATTCGTAAATTACTGGCCTTTGTGGTGTGTGAGACATACCTATAACTCAACGTATTATTCAAAACCGTTTTATAAATAAAATACTTAACGATAAGTCGCTATGAAAATTTACGATAATGTAACGTTCATAATAATAAAATTTTAACGTCGAATATCACCAAGCTGTTTTTTGTGATTATTTTTATTGCGAATTATGGTTTTCTAATTTTTGTTAATATAATCGTTTCCAATATTAACATTGAAATTACAAAAACTTATAATTATTTGCATAAAGTTTGTGTCGTTGAAATCAGTGACAAAATTTGGAAAACAATTAATGGTATAGAATTGTTTGTAAATTATTTTACATTTAATTTTAATTGTGTTATTTTTAATAGTAATAATTTCTATGTGTCGCATGAGTAACAAAAACAAGTTAATATACTTTTCGTGTAGTAATCAATACGTTATCATCAGAAGTGTTGCCTTCAAATTAAGCATTCATTAATTTAAAAACTAATTGTATTAATAACTAAATATATAATTAATTAAGAATATAGTGGTATGATTATTAATTATTACGGTTTATAAATAATTAAATTATATTATTTATTCATTTTAATAGATGCTTTTACTGTTTATTTCTTTTTAACTTTTACTTTGAGATTAAAAAATAACTTACAATATAATTTTAAAATCATTTATAAAATGAACAAATAATATAATTTAATTATTTATAAACCGTAATAATTAATAATCATACCACTATATTCTTAATTAATTAAGAATATAGTGGTTTTAAAAAAAATTTTAAAAGTTAAAATTTTCAAAATCAAAATTTTATTCGTTGTCATTATAATCCGCAGTTTTACATTCAGTACAATAATAAACTAAATGTTTTTGTTTACAAATAAGTAGATCGCAACCTTCACATCTAATTGTGCATCTCTTTTCGGCCTCTCGGGGACATAAATCGCAATACGAGTTATTTCCCGGTCTTTTCACTGTCTTTCGTGAAACTGGTTTTAATTCCTCATCACTTTGTAAATCACTTTCAACACTAAAAACTCTTTCAATTACATGCCGTAACTCTCGTCTAAGAGTTGTTTGGTTAAGCCGTTGAATCGCTTAGGGTTTAACCAAATCATAACCTAAATCTTTTATGAATTCCCGTCTTTTTTTGGATTTCATTTCGTTTGGAAAATAGTGTTTATATATGATATAACAATTAATTGCAGTCATATCCAGTATGTCATAAAACAAACACATTGGCCATCGACGAGTTGCGCGGCCACATGTGAACGATACACACAAGTGGTCGAGGTTGTCAACGCCTCCTTTAATCTCATTGTAAAAGTTAATTACTTCTGGTTTACCGTTGTTTTCGATTTGAAATGTTTTATGAAATGAGCTCAACATTAGGACAAGTTTTTTTGTCTTCTTTTTGTTTGGTACATAAGATACAATCAAATTGTTTTCTTTGATTTGATGCAAATTTGAGTCTATCTATTAAATAAATATAATTTATAAGTATATAGTTAAATACCCATAAGTCCTATTTAAATATCACTTATGGGTAATTCATTAATTACATACTTCTCTGTTTCTTAAAGTTTTGAACTCAATTGGGATCTCTTTCTTGTTTTTTTTTTGAGAGTCCCGACATATGTCAAGCCGTTGACGTATAATTCATCGACAAGTGGGAACGAAGTGAACCAATTGTCTGCAGTGACGTTACGGCCACTGTGTTTCAGATCCGCAACTAGTCTTAAGACCACATTCATTGCTGTGTTAAAAGTTTTGTCCGCATTTGGCTGTCGTCCCAAATATACCTCTGCGTTCCACATGTAACTGGTGTTTGCGTCACATAACATAAACAATTTAATACCGTATTTCGCGGGTTTATTCGGCATATATTGCCGAAAACCGCATTTGCCTCTAAAAGCTCTCAACTGTTCATCGATTGTCACATATTCAGATACGACGTAATTTTGTTTGCAATTTTTGTTGAACTCTTCAAACAGAGCTCTAATTGGTGCCAATTTATCATTGGGGTCTCTTGTGTTTCTGTCATCAAATCGCAGACACGCGCATAAAAAGCGAAACCTATTTAATTGCATTACGGCCCGAAAAATATCACGACCGCCGCCTCTCGTTGACCAATCATTGGGGTCTCTTGTGTTTCTGTCATCAAATCGCAGACACGCGCATAAAAAGCGAAACCTATTTAATTGCAGTACGGCCCGAAAAATATCACGACCGCCGCCTTTCGTTGACCACAATTCAATGACGTTTTCATTGCCAGACTTATAGACACCCGCCAACAATAATAATCCAATCAAGGCTTGAATTTCCTCAGCATTTGTGTCGTACAAATAATTTTGCCATTTATTATATTTAGCGCTTTTAATAAAAATCTCTTTGTTTGTATTATTAACTATCGATTGAATCATTTCTATTGTTATATAACTCTTAAACAATGAAAAATTGTTTTCAGCACATTGTTTGCTTATTTTAGGGCCAAATTCTTCGCGTTATATATCTTGTGGTCTTGCTTTTGTTGATTGAGATGTTGTGGTATTTGCTGAACGAAACTCTTCCTCATAATCACTGTCCACCTCTTCGGCGCTCTGCTCGGTATCTGTTGAGTGGTCAGAGACTTGCAACTCATCCGGTTCTTCATCACTTGACTTGTCATCTGCACTATCTATTGCTAACAAGTCTTCTAACTGTTGTTCAGTTAATTTGGTTTTTTTACTCATTATTCATTTATTAACTTTAATCACAATACAAAATAATAATTAGAATCACAACAACAATACAAAATGCTGTTTATGGCGTGACCATATATTATGCACACAAATAACCCCATATTCATATTTAAATATGAATATGGGGTTTTTATTTATACACTTTACAGTTGTTGTAATTTATGGATATGATATCAGACCTTTAATCATACACTAATGCGCAGGCTCTATACGCAAACCCCAAGCAATGCAACTCATACAATGCATTCATAGCATTCAATGTGCTAAATCCAAGGGAGATAACTCTCCATGAAGGCTATGCGCGTTACGATCGATGTGCGCGCCGTCTGTTATAGGAGTTATTTGAACCCTTTGTATGGTTTTAACTTACAGTGCATTAAGTTTATGCTCATAAGCCAACAAATAGTGCGTGAAAATGGGCAGTCAGTGAGTGGCGGCGCGTCGAAATCTGCTATATAGTTGAAAAGCACTGATTTGTTAAGCGTTCAAAAAGTTGCATGTTTCACCTTCTGGGAGAGTTTTTGTTGTGACCTCTCTTTGAAAATCCACTGCTCGGACACCAGATATGATAATCACAATTGGATTAATTCAAAATTTACTCAAATGTTTGGTTGAGGCATA
>CAJPIZ010002425.1:0-13677 GCA_905368565.1 Medioppia subpectinata
TAACAGGTATATAAGCCACTGATTAAATTGTAATAAGTCTCTTGTATTAAGCCTTATCCTAACGGCATATTCTGTATGTTTTATGTATTGTTTTATAATGAATAAAAGTTATATTTAAAAGTATATAAGTGTGTGACTTAACTGTAGGCCACCGGCCGCTTACCGGCGGTCGGGCGGTCTACAATATTTTAAAAATTAATATTTTTAAAATTTTAATTAAAATTCCAATTACTTTTTAAGCTAATCTCAATTTTGAAAATTATATTTAAAATAAATAACTGTTTGCACTAAAATATTTTAATGATGAAGCATGCTAGTATATAATTTGCGTTAATTAAATAATAGAATAATTCCAATTTCATTAATGAAATGATAGCCATTTAGTCACCGATACCATAGCAATTAGTAGTCCAATATTAACATAATTTATCTGGCTACTATTACATTGCTTTTGATTAGCCTTATAGGGATGATCTTTACAAACATTATCATTAAAAAATTCTTTCGTTTTATCCAATAGTGGTTTCATTGTATCATATTTTTCATTGTCACCTTTGCATTTCTCCTGGTCAATTAAAATAATGCCAAATTATATTTGTTTTAAATAATATGGCTAATAGTAATTTGCCCTTGGCCTTTACATTCTGCACTTCATTTATTACTATTTAATTATCGCATTTCACTTTTTACAGAAAAAAAATTACAATTTATTACGTAATGGGTTGTCGACATGTAAGTTGACCAACATCAGCGTAATAAAGTTATAATTAATGACAAAAAGTGAAAGGCATAATTTGAAAAGCAAGAATTGACCAGTGAAGGACAAATTTTTATCAGCTAAATTTTAATATAATAATAGAATAATTATTGTTGAATTATACCTTGCCCATTTTATCAGCGCAATCAAAAAAGACGGATAAACCGCAACATGCTTTTCCAGCATCTGTACTGCTATTAATTTTAGTTAAATCAAAATCACTTAAACTAGCCTGAGCACATAATAATGCATCTTGTTGGATTTTTTTAAAACATGCATTATTTTCCAATTCGGCAAATGCATGCGCCGCGTCCGGTCCACTGCCATCTTTGCATTCGGTTACACCACGTACATCAGGGTAATTTTTACAAACACCATTTTGATACACATCCTTATAAATTTTTAATATGAATGAATAAATCTTAATACAATTGAAGAAAACTAAATAATTATTAATCCTTACCCGGAACATTTTGCTACCAACTAGCAGTTTATCATATGCTTGAGAACTGAGCTTACAATCATCCTATAAAAATTATGTGTAACTTAATTAATATATTGTTTTTCATATACAATCATGTATAATGTCGAGCTGTATAATTCACAATCACCAGTTTATTATGTAAATTATATAAAACCAGATCTATTATAATTTAAAATTATTATTGTTATATGCTTATAAAAGGGCTTGAAATATTAAAAGGATTTATATATTTTACTGATATTTACATATCATTATGCTCATAGAAAACGTTAGACCACGTAAACACATAAATATGCTATATTTACTTTATGCAAATCCTACCTTTCCAATTTTGGCCCAACAATCATATTGAACTGATAGTGCACAACACCGACGCCCAATATCCGGTATACCAAAATCGTCCAGTTTAGTGGGATTATAATCGGGCACAACTGAAATCAAGCATGGTGGAATTTTGTAAACGTAATTTTTCATACATTCTCCAATTTCAATATCAATTGGATCCTCAAATCGACCATTGTAGACCTGTATAAATACAAATAGTATAACTATGCATATTTTTAGCTTGTTCATTATGGTAGCTTATAAATCTAACACGTAAAACATACTAACAAGACTAAATTTCTAAATATGTATTTATATTTATACTATTTCGCAAACCACCACCTTGTCTTATTAGCCAATCACCAATATTATTTAAATACTTGAAATATTGTTATCTACCAGGATATTAAGATACCTGGAGTGAATATTAAGTCAATCCATGCAAACAGGCATTTAAAAAACCAAGGTATAAAACATGGGATTATATATTTGTAATAAATATTAGCACCTAAACTTAATTTTGAATAATTCTAATATAAATAAAATATTTAGGATAATTTGATATTTGTAACTATATGTTAGAATATTGTTCATTAATTTGCATAATTTACATGTAATTATCATTTAAATATAAATAATATACTACCATGATTACTAATATTAACAAGGATCATACAACGATAAAATAATATAGCCTTTAATAAAGTTATATTCAATTACAGGTTCATACTTTAATTATTTATTTGGAATTTGAACCATGTTGGAATTGATAGTATTTAAATATCAGCACTATGTTAGATGCAATTGAAAATGTCAAGATAAATCATTTATTACTTAAGATTTTATTTTATATTAAAGTTGCTAATAACATAAGATTTATTTGGTTATAGAGTATATTATTATACTGTACGGTAGATACATGTATCCATTTAAATCTAGCTGTATGTATTTTATGTATTGTTGTGAATATGAAACTCAATAATAGAATGGCATATACTAAAGGGCCCGGACGTCACGGATCCACTCAATTAACCACATTAAGTGAGCCAGTAATGTCCAGGCATGTTAAATGACCACATATAGTAGCCGATGATGTACAGGCCTACTTAATTTACCACATATAGCATTTTTTGAGGTGAGCCCGTGACGTCCGGGCTTTTTAGTATATGCCTTAATAGATATCAATATAATAATAAAATTAAATTAAACGAACAGCTCTTTAGTTGGGAACTGAACCACACTAAACATGTTAACGAACATAACAGGTACATTAATGTACTTTATAAGTAAATTAAGTAGGCCTGTACATCATCGGCTACTATATGTGGTCATTTAACATGCCTGGACATTACTGGCTCACTTAATGTGGTTAATTGAGTGGATCCGTGACGTCCGGGCCCTTTAGTATATGCCTTAATAGATATCAATATAATAATAAAATTAAATTAAACGAACAGCTCTTTAGTTGGGAACTGAACCACACTAAACATGTTAACGAACATAACAGGTACATTAATGTACTTTATATTTATTAAGTGACAGTTTTCATGTTAAAGTTATTTATATTTGTACATGTTAATTTGTAATAAATTTGTTTATGTTTTTATGTTTATTAACTTTTACAATAATTAATTTATCAAATATTACAATAAACATGTTTTATTTTATAACATTAAATATTTTTGTTAATTATTGTATTTAAGTGAATTAAGGACTATTTTGTTAACTAACAAAAACTATGTTGAATATGTCAATGTATCTGCCTGATAAACATACTTAAAAATGAATAAATCAAAAAATCTGGGAAAACGATTTTGCAATGTTGATAGTAAAATTATAAATGATGATCAATTAATATTATTGTTAATTGTGTTATTAATGTTATTAAAGATGTTGTTATTGATGTTGGCAACTAGCGTGACCACCTGTGCTCTATTTCAGAGAACAGTTCTCTATTTGGACCATTTGAACAAAATAGAGAACTGTTTTCTATTTTGATTTTGTAATAAATGATAAAAATTTTACTAAATTTATTAAATATTTATTAATCTATACAATAATAAACTTTTTGAAAGATTTAACACTTTTTTGATTAACAATTGCCATTTGTTACAGACCTAATACAATAAATTTTATTACAAAATTGTTAATAAATAATCTCAATTTTTTAATTAAAACGAAAAATTACTATAAAATATGTGTTCTCTATTTGTTCTCTATTTTAACAGAATTTTAGTCAAATGTTCTCTATTTTTAAACCTAAAGGTGGTCACACTATTGGCAACATTGGCGGTATTTGAACCGGTTGTTTCTAGGGTCGATTGCTTTTGCGCATCCACCTAACCGTCAACCAAACGATTATTATAACGGGCAGTACAATAAACACCTAAACCCATGTCCATACGTCTGGCTTACCATCAAGAATACTATTATTATTATAGTCATGAGTTGATGTAGAGATAGAATGATGGGTTGACCTGGTCTTTTGAATGGGATTAAAAGTGCACTTTTTGCCATTAGTCTCATCCTCATGGTAGCCACCTTTGCACACACATGACCCTACATTATTACAAATCCTAAACTGATCATACTCATGATAACAACCGTGGTTAGTCGTATCACACATATAGGAAACACATTTATAGTCACTATTGTGAATGTAATTAGCGGGGCACCGGCAATACCCATCAATGCACACCATATTATATTTGAGACATTCGTCATTTTGTTTGCATAATTTATAATCATATGTCATGCAAAGCCCGTTCTTATCAATATAATTAATATTGTAAGCCGTGTTTTTGCCTGTCATTGTACTTCATCGCCAATTCTGGCACTAAAATACAATGACTGTGCGTTTGTAATGATAGATGAGAGATATGTTCACATATCTCTCATCAGAATACCAGTAGCGCCCGAAAGGCACTGTTTGTTGTATTGTTTTTCTCTTCATTCAATAAATGTTTTAGCATTAAATATGTGTTTTATTAATTGTGAAAATGTATGTATGTCTGTCCAGTGCGAGTGTATGGTTTTAAGGGTATTCTCCAGAATGACCCCTCCGGGGGTGTATAAACCCAATTTTGGCGGGCTTACAACCAGCGGTGGGATCGCCCCGCCCCCGCAAACACTACCAATATTACCAATATTACCACATTGTCCAAATATCCTTCGGTACATGGTCGGCTGATGCCTCGGGAGTTCCTGTCTGTGTTGGCCGGGGGCGCGTATGCACCTGGACCGGAGCCGCTTAAGGCCTGGCACATTGCTGACAATTCTGCCCGCAGATGCTGACCTAGAATTTCGGTAACCTCCCTTTCCCAACCATGGTCTAAACTTTATTGTAAAATTATATGTTTAATACATTATCAAGATTTACAGTATAATATTAGTTATTGTACTATCAAAAAATACACTTTTTAACAGTTTATTTCATATAAAATCCCGGTCAAACAATACATTTTAATTTATAGACAGTAATTATTTCTAATTAATTTAGCAAGAGTTTTAATGTTTTGCAGTATTTAAGCAATTTTATTGAATTACTTTTATTATAACTTAAACAATATAAAATAATAAATACAGTGTCCACCGTATATATTTGTCCCATTTATAGCGTACAAACCACTTATTCTCTAATATTTTTGCTGTACATATGGTTGTTATTGATCAATAATAATATGTGCACAATTAATAACATTGTCAGTTATAACAGAATATCACATATAATAAAATACTATAAAATTCTCGAAATAATTCCGTTAAATACGGTGCAAACTGTACAAAAAATATAGCGATTGACTTAGAATTACCTATGTTATAATGTCGCCATTGACTTTACATTACTTAGTTTAAAATATTTCCATTGACTTAGCATTAACCTGCATTATATTGTCGCAATGAGTGTTTAAGTATTGTATGGCTTAACTTTGTCTCACTGTCCCGATGTGTGTCCACTCATGTACTCCTCCGCTATTTAATGAATATCCATTTGTTATACAAACTATTAAAATACCAACACTGAGAACAGGGGGCCATTTGCTTGTCCCCACTTAGCCATCACTATTGCCATTAAATGGCGGATCAGTTGGTAATGAGTGGTCACTACATTTGCCACAAGTGGTCACTGAATGCCATTTATTGCCGTCTTATTGAAAGATACTATTTGTATGAATTTGTATGCATTGGCATTACGTTTGCATCACTTATTTGTATTTCTTTATGTACAGTAGTTTTTGATATTAAATTTGATGATAAAATATATTTTCAGTATAGAAAGTAATATACAGGGAATGTTATCCATTACTGACACCTTTTGTTAATAGGATTTTAACAGTAATTTATAAGACAGCTAAATATATTTATTAAGCAATCAAGCAATGAAGGTCATTTGTTAAAATAAATTTTAATATACTTTATTATCACTTAGATCTTAACTCTAAAAGTTGGCAAACATATAAAGCTAGTGTCAGGAATGCGTGACAAACCCTGTATAATATAGTTATGTGTGAGAGATATGTAGTAAAATAAAGCAACAAAACCGTATACTTTACAAGTCATTAATGGTATCAATTAATTTAAAAAATCGGGAGATTTGCCGATCAAGTAGTTTTTAATATACATATAGAGTGAAACTCTGTTTGTTATGTTAGCCAAACAGTTGATTGATTCTCACCATTTGTCACATTTATGATCACAAGTCTGTGGCAGATAAGTGCCGTAAAATAACTGTTAAATAAATTTATGTTGCATTAAAATGAAGATATAGTTTGTTGAAAAAACCCTTTTGATTATTTTACAATGAAATTATATTTACAGTAATGTTCTAATTAGAGTGACCAATCGTACTGTATTAGACTGTACTTAGCATTATATGATACCCCTGTACTATTTTCAGACTGTACACTATTGTACACTAATTATTAATTTTATAGTATTTAAATGTAAATAAAAATACAATTTAAAAAATAATTGTTTACACTATTTTAGCCTCAATCTTATCATTATATACATGATTAGTCAAAACCGAGTTGATCACACTATACCCGATACGTTAAAGTTTTTATAAAAATATAATCTGAAATTTAGTTTAATATAACAAACAAAATACATTCAATTTTATTTAATTCTTTATTTGTAATTAATAACTATTTAATAAACAACAAAAAAATTCCACATTTTTATTGCAAGTTAAAAGATTGAGTTATTCAGACAATCAAATTGTCAGTAGAAATGATAATAAAATAGTTTTGCAATTAACACATAAAATAGTTGTAAGAATACTAAAATAGCAAAATAAATAATGTATGGAATAAATGACATTAAATGTAAAATTATATATCAATACAGTATATGATGTGAGAAAATCTTAAATAACGATAAAAATTATTGGTTTGTCATTCAATTAGAAATTTTCCTATTATTTTTCTCATTATTTTATTATTGTTATAAATAAAGTGTTTTGTAAATAATTTTATTATTTTTTTACAATAAATTAAATACAATGTCATTTATGACAATGCGAAAATAAATGGCATTAATTAGAAAGGGTTTTACGAGATGTTTCTCTTACTATTAAAATAGAAAGCAATCAATAATTTACAAAAAATAATTTGACAAAACTAATGTCACAAATAATTATGTTTACATTTAGTTTTATGTTTAAAATAATTGTAGTTTTTTTAAAATGTCTATTTATTTTCGGCGACACACTTGTCGCATTTATATTTGTTTGCATTTATATCCTAATGCTTTTAATGTAATTATAATTTTCCATTGAATTAACATTACTATTGAAAACAAAACACAAATCTATTGATTACTGTCTAACAGACATATAAAAACTTACATGTAATCAGTTTTTGCAAAGTTTTGTATAATCAGTAATTTTTTGGTTAAATATTTCTCAAACTCATTGACGGATTAATTAATTGTAGTTTTATCTCAAAGGCAATGATTTATCACGTTTTTATTAATTGTGTATTTCTTATAATTTTGTGCACAATTTTGGTATTTGCTATTTTCAAAGGACACACCAATTGGTGGTTAAATTTGTTGATTAATTTGTTGGACATTTTGTTAGTTGTGTTACAAATGGGCTAAAAATATAGATATAAACATAAAAATTGATATAAAAAAATAGTGGCATTTATTTTCAAATTATATATTATTATGTGTTTATCCGTATATGTATTAACATTACATTATTATCACTACAATATCCGAAATATACAGTTATCAATATTTTATTATTGCGATAAATTTATGAAATTAGTGGTGAGAGTTGAGTAGATTTTATAGATTGTTTGATTTAGTCATTAATTAGTTTTTCTTGATTTTGATTCGCTTTTGCCATTTGATTATCAAAACCTAAGCCCAGAATTGTTTGGCATATTTTCCCTATTAGTTTCATATGGCTTTTGAATGTTATGTAACATTTAGTTAGTTTTTCAAGTTTTGTGCACTTATTTTACTGTTATTTACACTGAAATGTCTGTTTAGCCTTACAGCCGGGTAACTCTTAGCCCCCACTATGTTTAGGTTCAAGGGGCATAACTGTAATGTTTAACTTTAACATAAAACTGTTCAAGGGGCATAACATTAATTTGGAGAATAGTGTACACTAAAATAGCACAATTTAAGTAAAACTCAATTTTTAAATTATTTTAGCATTTGATTACAGTAGACCCTCGATATAATGTACACAAATGTCTGTAAAGTGTATTACACTTTTTATGTGACTAATTCTCGTATATCACACCATTTTGGGACCAACTGTACACTTAATTGTGTATCAAAATTGTTGATTATAACGAGGGATAGGGCGGCGGTTGTCATAAATAACCGGTCAATAACTGTATCTCGTATTATGTTTGTGGATATCATAATAGTTTTCACAATGAAATAAATTTTGGTTTTGTTTACGGGATATACTGTACAGTAAATACATTGAATACCAATTGATAATAGTATTTTCATTTCATATAAAAAGTTTGCGAATTGTTTTCAAAACATTTATAATTAATGATAATATTTTCTCTCCTATTATAATCACATACTCTATGACTCTATGATACTGTTCTTTATGGCTTAGATTTCGTATAATACACTTATTATATCTGTTTTTAACAAAACAATTAAATTGTTTTTTTGCATAAAGTTTTAAAACTTTTAAAACAAGTATTTTATAATATGTCTTATATCTAATCGCTTAATATTATGATTAGGTTTTGGTGTTTATGTGATGGGTTGATACTAATGTTATTTAGCATGACGGTTAAATTTAGTTATTAATTATTTACCTAGATTTAGTTATTGTATGTTATAATTTTTAATATTCAAAATGTTCATGTTTGAAAATAGTTTAGTTTTAAATTTATAAATAAGTAAATCACATGTTGTGAATACATGGTAATTATTATAATGTTAAGATCCGATTAGTGTACAGAAAAATACAAATAATTATTTCACTTTCTACTGAAGACATTACCGTAAATAGTATTCATAATAATTAATAAATAGAAAAATCTTATTTTAAAACCCAATTTTCTGGAAAATTTAATTTTACAGCAATTTATTTAATACCAATAAACAGTTAAACAATATATAAAAAATATTAATATAGTAAACAATAGTTAATAATAGTTATAATTATAACACTTTTACATCCATTGCCTGATTATATAATGTCAAGGAAAACTTAATAAACAAATGATTCAAACGTTTTCATCAAAACTATTCAATTTCTCTGTTCCCCAAAAGTTACCAACGCTTTGAAATGCTTTTAATTGGAAATAATTATTTGTTTTAATAAATTATCGCCAAAAATAGCATTGAATGCATGCAATCTACATTATATCTTATTTACTATAAAATACATACAAAGAAAAGTAAAACTTTCCCAGCAAAGTGAAATAAACATTTATTTCTCTTCTGATCATTAAATCAATTAATTATTTTATTTTACATTACATTTATATAACGTTTGTTACACTATATCTCCGGCATTAATAGCTACATTGAATGCACGGCTAATCTATTGACACGTATCTCAATTAGAGAAAGTTTACGGACAAAGAAATTGTATTAAAATTTGAAATTAAATTATAAATTGTTATAAAATAGTATATCCCAAACAGTTTTTATGAATTTTTGCTCTGATTTTAATTAAAAAATTAATTTAAAATTATAATTACTTTTCCCATGAATACAAATAAAATTTTCCAATTTATTTACGAAAGAAAGATTTATTGCAATTATTTATAATTTAACTTAAAAATCACAGAGTTTTAGAATTAAATTACAGTTACATGTAATTTATGACAATTATCTATATACAAATGAACTTCAAAACTAAACACAAAAATATAATTGTTTGTGAAAATATGTATTTGCTTAACCTTTATTTAAGAAATTGATTTATTATTTGTATAACTATTTTCGCTTACAAACGCTTATTTAAGCGTTTGACAAATTAATTGAAATCTTAATTAAAAATCACTGCAGAATAATTTAAAGTTAGTTATAATTAAAACACAGTTAGTAAGAGAAAGAGATAAAACAGTAGGGATATGTAGAGAAAATGTATTATGTTTCCTAATATTTATAAATATAAGACATTTATAATGATTGAGTTGCGGATAGACTGGCCCTAGACTACATACAGGTGCCCATCGACTAAACACATGCATCGACACCAGTAATACCTGAATACCTGTATTAATAGTAGTGGTGTTTGAATGCAATTCCCTGTTACAAACTATAATTTGAAACAAATAATTAAATGTTTGTTAATTTTGACTATAAATTACTTGTATAAATAGACCGGCCAGATGTCAAGGAATGATCTGGATTGTCCAAAAATTAGATAGAATGTACAGAATTTTACAAATATTTTAAACAATAAGTATATGGAGACGTTCAGAATAAGATACCTAAATTAATAAATATTAGTAGTAATAAAATATCGCGTAATTTTAGATAATAGGGCTGATTTTGACCAAATTCCAAGATTGTAAATAAACATCCGGTCAGTCTATCGCATTGATTTATCAATGATTTCTGTTCAATATAAATTTTCTATTACATTATTCCCATACAATTTCTCCTAGTTTTTCTTGTCTTAAAATACTTTTATAATAGTGGTATTATTTTATATTTATACTAGTTAATTTAGTTAATCAATAAACCAGTAATAAATTATTATTAAGAGTTATTTATATTATACTAAAAATCCGTAATAATTCTAACCGTATGTTACAAATGGCAGTGACTTCCGGTGAAAAAGTAAAATATTATATATAATTAAATAATTTCTAATTCCTATTGACATATTTCTGCACTTAATTTGTGTAATATTTAATTGTCGTGCAATAAATAATAGAATATTTTGTTTGTTTGGTTATTTATTTTATGTATTTAAAAGGTTTTATATTTGGTTAGTTTTGGGAAACTTTTACTCACTTTTTAAACATGTAATAAGTATTTATAAATTTATGTATGGATTAGTGTTTACTCTCCTCTGAAACCCTTATCTATCAGTTATCTCTCATACAAATCAACACAAATTGTTTACCAATTTTGTAATTTATTTATAAATGAATGAATGAATACTAATAATGATTATTAAAATATTGCGAAAGTTAGATTAGTGTCAAAATAGTTTTGTTAAAGTGCAGCTCAAACCACAAATATGACTTTAAATTCATACTATCAATGTAATCATAATAATACAATAATGGGCTATACTTTGATTGTACACAACATTATCAATTAACATTGGCAATATGACCGTTTTCACCTCAATCTTTACACCTTAGATTATTATAAAGCTATTTTACATTTAATTCAAAATGATTGTCACTGTTAACCTTTCAACATTTATAACTTTTATTATTTGTTTTAAATTTAATTAAATAACATTTAACTTATAAATTGTTTCAAATAACAGGTGCTTTATTTGTTTGTTGAGTAGAACAGTAAAAATAAAATAGATAACTTTTGTTTAGTTAAATAAAAAGTTTATTTTCAAACCAACCCCAATTACAGTGTATACAATTTTGAATTATAAACATTTGCCACTACTGCTTATGCCGTCTATATTAACTTATTATGTATATTATATTATGTATTAGAGTATATTAAAGACAGTGTTCAATTGTTACTTAAATTGAATTGAATTTTATTTGACTATATTTGATCCTTGAATTTCTATTCATTTTTAATTTACATGTGTCCCAAACAATTTCTGCGCGTTTTAAGTTTATATTAATTTTAAAATTTAGAATTGACTTATATAAAATACAATACATACAGTATGTCAAGACAAAAATAAAGTAGTAACACTTGCGCCTTCTCGTTGAATTTGATATAACTATGAAAATGCAAATTACCGCACACACAGCGATGCTATATGTTTACAACAAATGTAAATTTTACAATGCTTATGTTAGGGTCGATTTTTAATATACTCAGATTCTCCCTGATATTATAATAGTAAAATAAGCTTAACAATATCACTTATTTATTCCCATTCACTAACACCATAAGATAAAATTTTTATTATTGAATGGTTATTATAAATTTATCAAAACTACTATTAAACAACTTATTGAAATTTACTATCGTACGAAAATTTGTACAGTACGACAGTTATTGCAAATATATTAAAATACAAATTAGCTAAAATTCTTATAAATATCAAATTTCAACCTTATATTTTATGATAATACAAAAATTTATTAATGAAATAAGAGTATTTTTATCATTGATTTTAGTCGACAATTTTACAATCACTACTATTTGTTACGTATTGTTATTTATATTTATTGTTTATGAAAATTATCGCGAGTAAATCTATATGTTTTATGTTCTATAGTTGTCA
Source organism: Medioppia subpectinata (assembly GCA_905368565.1). Taxonomy (NCBI): domain Eukaryota; kingdom Metazoa; phylum Arthropoda; class Arachnida; order Sarcoptiformes; family Oppiidae; genus Medioppia; species Medioppia subpectinata. The sequence continues at coordinate 12,448 of CAJPIZ010002425.1, forward strand.
TCACGAGTAACGTGTTTCCACGTGTTCTTGTCCCAGACAGTATGACATGTATCTACTCGTGGTTCGTATCTTATATACGTACCACATGTAGTTCTTCAGGTGTACGCTGTCTTAGCTATTTGTAACATGTAAACATGTACATGTGGATGTTTTTTGTAAGCATCACATGAAATTTGTGATTGTTTTAGTCCAGTGAGAGCATAGTAATCTAAAAATCATTCCATATTAAAGTTTATATAAGATTATGACGCTATGGATCAGTTTGGCAAACCTTATTTGGCCAATAAGGTTGCGTGTGTTTCGGTTTCGAGATGGACTCTCTTCTTATATTTGATTAAAATATTGTATGAAATTATAGACCATGGTTACCCCTTTATTCATCCCGTCCTATTTCCACTGTTATTAGAGTAAATGACACTTATTAAAAATAACCATTTTATTTAAATTATGAATAATTTAAATTCTTAACTAACAAATTTAACTAACAATTGAAATAATGAATGGTTTCAACGCGAAATTTATCTGATGTTAAAACACATCATAGCAATTTAATAATATTTGACAATAAACAAATCAATCAATGGCTCATTTCTGACTAAATGGTCTAAATTGCCCGAATGGACGAAATGGTCCAAATAAGTCGAAACATCCGAATGGACTGTAACATCTGAATGGACCGAATCGTCCGAATAAACTAAATGGACTGAATCGATGAAATGGTCACAATAGTTGATCCAAATCAAATCTACTACAAATAACACTACACCAAACTCGCCAAAGTTTGAAACACGTTGCTCCAAATCCACATATACGCACGATTATTGGTCATCCAGTGCAAGAGCTTCATGACGTTTGCCTGCATCGACATCGATTCATCATAGCATCAAAAAGGGACCCCACTATGGCCTGACGTGAAGGGCAAAGACAACACACAACTTAATCAATTAATTGATTATCTAATCAATTAATCAATTTATTAATAACTAAAAAGGTGATAAAATCTTGTTTCACGTGAATTATTATTACCACGATATGTCGAGGATTTCGACCAATGAATTAATCACCAAGGCAACAACAATATCAACGAGTGTTTGTTGGCTACAAAGACCCGGAAGAATGAGCTAAAGACTGAGATATTAAAACAAAATTATATCAATCAGAAAAATTTAGTAATTTTATATTGGGCGGACACCGCGATTTTTCCAAGAAAATCTCCATTGACAATTGTCC
>CAJPIZ010002426.1:0-13677 GCA_905368565.1 Medioppia subpectinata
TACCAGCCCATACAACCATTGGCTAAACTGGCGTTTGGTATATACCTGTCGCACATCATTATTATAGGCACCCGACTGTTGGCCATTAGAGAGACTTATGTTATGACACACTCAGGGATTGTAAGTATTTGTGAATTTAAAAATTAAATTATTAGTTAGCTAAAACTATAACATAACTAAACATAACTAAAACATTATATAATATTTTTAAAATTAATTAATAGTTATTATTAGCTGATAGTAAATAATGTAATATTACTTATTAAAAATTTATATAATTAATCACAAGTTAGGTTTTATTTCTAACATTAAAAATTGTATTTTATTAGTCATAATTAAATACTGTATTAAATGTTATACATATTTAATTTATATAACTAACAAGACATTTATAAATTATTTGGAAATTGTATTAGTAAATATTTGATTTATTAATTGTAAATGATAAGAAAATACCTTATTGTAAACTGTAATTTATGTTTTAAGTTTTAAATAACGTAACTATTTTTACTTAAATTTGTTCAAATTAGAAGAAGGAAAGAACTAGTTGATTTTTTATTAACATTTATGCTATCTTAACTCTACTGACCAATTTATTAACAATTTTATCTTAATTTTACATTTACTAAAGCATAAATATATTTTTCTAAAATAAACATGTAAAAATAGTTGTTGAAAATTAAATTTATGAATTTAATTAACACAAATTATTGTGAATTAAAAATTAAATTATTAATTAGCCTGCGATCAATTCATTTTCCAAAATTCATTAAACCAATAACACTATATAATTAAATCAAATTATAAGGTTTTATTTACAGTTTGTAAAGTATTTATAAATTAGAAAATTTACTTATTAGTATAAATTTACAACACTACAATGTTATCCATCACTCAACCTTTGTAAATCATTTTAATTCACTAACTAATGTAAAACATTTCAATTTGCAATAAAAAATTTTCCGTGAAAATGTGACAAATGACGGAAAAGTAGTGGGCCCGTGTCATCCGGGCCCACTTTGATCGGCATTTGGGTCGACCAATCGACCGTCCAAATATTGGTATTGCCGTACATAGAAAAAATGTTATCCGGGCCCGGACCCTTTAGTATGTGCCAATAAAATATGAATATTTAATATAAATGGTTTAAATATAATTGTTGTAATTATTTTGCAGTTAGTTAAAAATGTTACAGCTTTTTATTAATTGTGTGATAATTTATTAATTTGGTGATAAAATAATATAAATAATTTTTAGTTATAAAAAGTCAGTCCAATTATTGACACCTTTAAAAACGCATCAAACTTTTACCCAACAGTTCAATCCATTTAACACTGTTTATCGTTGGCTCAAACATTAAACTGTAAATAATTATACATTTTTCAATAAAATATTACTAAAACATTACTTAATTAATATTTGGGCACAACGATAAATCAATTTTTATCCACTAATAAATTCAATTATATTTAAATATAAATGTAATTTTAATTAATGATTTAAATATTAGGCAAATGTTTGATGCGTTTTTAACGGCGTGACATTACTGACTTTTAATAATTGAAAATTATTTATATAATTTTAATCATCAAATTATAAACAATTAATAAAAATGTGTTTACATAATTTCAAAATACATTTACATTGTAATAATGTATTTACAATAATTTGTATTGAATAACCGGTTTACTTGAAGTTTAATTTCACTATCAGTAGTTTTTACACGTATTTTATTCAATAATATTTATGATTTATAATCTACCATAATCCTACATAATACCACTAATTTTTTAAATTTAATTTTAACTGTAAATTATTAATTATTAAAATTAATTATTAATTATGGCTAAATAAGTCTATTATTATTGGCAAATAAAACGCGAACGGTTCAAATTTTTACTGGTATTGTTATTTTATTTTAGTATAAATTATAAATAGTTTTGTTTAAAATGAATTTATATAAACTAACAGTAACTTTATAATAAACTTACAATTAAATGACCGCCGATTGCTTACGTCTGTTGTATCTGAAAATTTTGTACTCATTGCCGGCCATTGCCTGAGAACGTGTATATCACTAGTATTTTGGCCACGGGTTGGATAAATGAAACCAAAACGATTTTTAATGCACAATTTTTAATTTAAAAAGATTTTATTTTATAAAACTTACATCCGTTATATTACCCCCAAATTGAGCCATTCATTCATTCACTACTTGGGCTCTACTGAGCAAAACATCCCGACATTCATAGTGGGTCTGGTGTGGGGTTATGTCATACGCTGTAAACCCGACGCACTCATTGATTACGTGATAGCGGTGTTAACGGCAAACATGCTTATGATTAAAATATTGAGAAATTTAATTAAACAAATATAATATTGTATTTTATGAATATTTTGCAATTAAAATTAATTGTTATAATTTAGAGCGTTAAACACAATTTTACAAGTTTCTAGGGTAGCACTTTCTAGGGTAGCAGATTAGTCATTCTCATTATTAATAGTCGAAACAATAATAATCCAGGCATATTTTATTCGTTATAATTTAGTATAATCTTCTAAAAGATTAAATATTCTTTATAGTTTGTAATGATAAATCAATAGTTCATAATTATTATTACTGCTTATGATAACAATTACTACAAATTATAATGTATTAAATTTGCTTATTTTAATTAATTTTTTTAATATAATTTTATTATTATGTAAAGAAAATTTATTATTTATTACAAAATTTATAAATAATCATATAACTATTTTTACTTACAGTGCAATTGTTTTGGCGTACAATATATGCGGTGATAAACGCAAATCCAAATACAATGCTTTGCATTATTTAAAGTATTTAATAAACCGATACTTAAGTATATTTTGACGTATAATTGTTGCAAATTTTATCTGATATATTTTTCAATTAATATTTTGTCAAAATATTATTTAACATATATATTTATTATCATTGTAATCCGTTGGGGCCATACATTAATTTAGTAATGTTTTAGACAAATTATATTGAAAATTTTTATAGTAATTACAGTCTACTCAAAATGAAGGGTCAGTACTGTTTGGCCAAAGTTGTGTTGCCATTCATGTATCCCAAGCCTAACAACGAGTCCCAACACAGGAGTCCATTACTGCCCGATAACAATACACTCAAACTATTGCAAGCAATCAATTACTTTAGGAAAACATATTTTCGGTTTGGAGTCTGTTTTAAAGAAAATAAGTTGATTATTATAGGAGATTTTTAAATTAAAAATTAAAATTTTAACTAATTTTAACTGGTTTTATTAGTTTACTTTGGTATAATTTATAAATAAAAGTATTTATAATATTAAATCGCTGTGGGCAAAACTGATTATTATGTTGAGCATCAGTTAATTTCGTTCATAAATATTAAAGAATGATTATACATTATTTCTAATGTTGTATGGTTATGGGACAAATTTATACTGAGACATTTTTCAATTAATATTTTGCCAAAAATATTGTTAACATGTTTATTCAGTCGTTCCACAAATTAATTTAATATAGTTTTAGACAAATTCTATTAAAAAATTTAAAGTAAATTACAGTTACAGCAAGAAGAGGGACGGAACGGGAAATGATAATTGGAAAAAGTTGCATGTCTAATATGTTATTCATCATTTAATTTAAACAACATTGCGACCACAAAAATTATTGTTGTATCTGAAAATGTTGTACTCATTGCCGGCCATTGCTTTTGAAGACGTGTATATCACCGGCATGGACTTAAGCTGTAATCCCATGTTAAATCCCATAGAGCGGGGGGAGGCATTCTATTTACAATTCTATAAACCACATTATTCATACATAATTGTGGTTAAAAATTTAATAATATAACTTTAGTATTGAATTCAACAATTGAGTCAACCATTATAAAGTGACTAGGACCAAATATGTAAAGTTTAATAAAAAAAAAATTAAGCTGGTTATGGATTTTCATGACAGACATATTACATTTACATATTAACACGCATATTTTTATAATTGGGCATCGTGTTCTCGTATCATGTTAAATTACTGCTATATATTAGCAAATTGACCTTAGGATAATTATCAATTATTATTGATAATAACAGTGGTCCGGGGTTTGGCCACAATTAAATTAATTTACTAATACACGCAGAAATAAGTAATTAATTTATGCTTCTTTTTTCTGCATTCCAATGATTATGAACTATTTTTGCACTAATTATTAATTAATAGAAATAATGTAAATTTACAGTTTATATTAACGTAAGCCAGGTAATCTAGTTGAACTATTATGGCTGGCAATCGGTAAATTCTATTGGCACAATTCCCTATTAAATATTTTATGTTTTAGTATAATTTAATGGGGTCCCTAATATTCTAGAATCTAGATTTAATATGTTCTTCAATTAATATATATTTTTTAATTTCTAAAATTAGATATAAATTATTAAATAATATGCTAAAATTTTTATAAAAAATGACTTATTTTTAATTATAGCTTAAACGGCGTTTTAAGAGGACCCAATTATTATGGTTTTTTTAAAGTAATTATATTTTTATAAATATTTTAAATGATATTACAGTTTATTTTTTAGGCGTTAACCGATTGATGGAAATAAACAATGGTTATTTACATATAAAATTAAAATAGATATTTATTTGTAATTATAAAATGTTTATTTAATAAGTTATAGATATTAATAATTACGTTAAAATGTGGTGAATTTGGTTTAATAAATAAACATATTTGATAAGATTATCACGGAATATGGAACTTCACCAATATATTTATCAATAACATTAAACAATAAGTTTTTATACATTTTTAATTTATAATTAATTGTTGGGTTACGGCTAGATTGTATTCGCGTGTACTATTAACCGCGGGACTAAGTTTATTTCATCATATACCTGTCGCACATCATTATTATAGGCACCCGACTGTTGGCCATTAGAGAGACTTATGTTATGACACACTCAGGGATTGTAAGTATTAGTGAATTGAAAAATTAAATTATTAGTTAGCTGACAATTCGTTGCCGTCCCATAATTTAATAAAATAATTAATACAATATAATTAAATAAGCTTTATATGGTTTATTTACAGTACATTAATAAATTAGAAAATTAATTATTATTCTATTAATTGTAATCCATTATTTAACTTTGCAAATAATTTTGTTTAACTAACTAATTTAAAATGATTCTATTTGCAGTTTGAGGGGGCAATCATTGATTACGTGATAGCGGTGTTAACGGCATATACTGTATGCTATGTATACTGATTCCATTAATCAAATAATCACTTCAAACATGTAAGATATTTTGTAAAAATATTTTTATCTTAAAATATAATTTTTGATCAAATGTTTTAATGCAGATTTGTCAAAATAATTCCAACTGATACTTTTTAAAAATTTCCAGTATACAAACATTTTAATAATTCTAGCGACACAAGAAGGTGCTCAATGCATTTATTCATCAATTAACTCAATAATACATGTTTAATTCAAGATTGGATAAAGGTTTAATTAATTTACATAGTTATTTATTAAATTAAATTATAATAATGTTTAATGTTTAGTTATAACAACGAGTTTGTTCGATTTGTGAAATTTATAATTATATAACTTGTTAATTAAATTAACATTAATACAATTAAAAGGATTTGTATAATAAATATAACATTTATTAATGAATTTATGACAGAAATCAGTGAAAACCAATACCGAAACCCCAAACCAAAGCCCCCATACACTCGCCATAAGACATAAATACTCTTCAAAATACATTTTGGTGTTTATCTCATAAACTGTTTCCGGTTTTGTCGGGTATTCAATATTAACATCAATAACATAGTTATTATTTTTACCTAAAACTTGTTTTTCAATACATTTATGATCCAAAAATAATTCATAATACTCTTTATAGCATTCTGTCTGTCGTTTACAATAAGTCAAACAATTGTTTGTGATTTCAAACCCCTTTTCATCAAATTTTGTGCCCATTTTTAAACTACTATTTAAGCGATAATTTTGATAGATTTCACTTAAAATATGAAATTCCTGTTCAAATCTCTTACTCTCGCAGTTATAAACACATTCCTCTCGGGTGTCAGTGTTTAGGCATTTGTTTGGCTCAAAAATACCGGTATTTACGTCAACCATACGCTTAACACTAGTCTTACTGTATTTGAGGGTAAATTTCTGGCAATCGTTAAAATTTAACACAATTTTATTTCTACGATAGGCTTTATAAATGGATTCCCGTCGGGAATGCATTATAAATATCAGGGAATATTTATCAGAAAATGGGGTCTCAATTTGACGACCTAGATCGGATTGTAACTGGATAAAGTACTCTGAATATAAACTCGCTTCGTGGTCATCAAATTGAGTATAGTTACCATATTCAACATTATTGATCGCCGAGAATAATGTTAAGCAATACTTTGAATGACTTAACGACTCTCTAAATGTGGCGAATTGGAGACAATTTGTCATAGAATGATAGGTGATGTCATAATCAAAATCACCAGGCACGAGTGCTTTGCATTTTAACCATGTCCAAAATGGCTTGATAAAGGTCATCCGGTTGTTAAAAGGCATGTTGTTAAACTTGTCTGAAATATCCACCCGCCAATTAAACTTTCCTTTTTGCCAATGACTTTGAATAAAGCTATCATTTAATACATGGTATTTATCGACGCATACAGTAATAGCCGGGTATGAGATGCTGTCGTCCACCGGTTTGTATACAATATTAGTTGTCGTTTCAAATGAAAAGTATATATAACTGACTTTATATGTCTGATAAATACATCCAATTAAACAAAGTAATCGACAAATAACTGTAAAATTACATATTTTTAGAAATATTATTTTAAAATTCTTATTTAATATTTGCCGAACAATCCTATGAACCATATTATTCATAGTTAAATTGATGTTTACAAGTATGCGTTATAAATATAATGCAATCATATAAGTTTTTGTATAAAGTTTATATTATATACAGTATGTATTCTGTTTTACAAAAGATGTTTTATTATACTTTTAGATTGATTTTAATTAATAAAAATAATATCTAATTGTTTGTTGTTAAGCTTATTTATTGCAGACTATATCAGAAATATTGGATCATTTGATAAATAGGTGGCTTGAGCGCCTTCTAGTGTCGCTAGAATTACTAAAATAGTATCATTATTTAAGTTAACATTCTTAGGCACCAGAAACCAAGTTTCATAATTTTCGCATCAATAGTTAAGACACAGGAATATTTTATATGACACCCGTCATTATAATGTATTCCTATGGGAGAGTAAATATTTTAGTAAAAATAATGGGTGAATTTTGATTAAAATCGATCATTCTCAAACAATAATAGAGATAATACAAAACCCTTACTCTTTTTAAATCTTCAATATTTACTGTATCTAATGATATGCTATTCAATGTCCAACAGTAACCGGTACCCCAGCTGTGGCCATATCATTATCGGTAGTCAACCCGATTGGCGGCCTGTATTCGGTCGGTTCGCATTTGATTCTCATAATAGTTAAAGTTTTTATATCTTTTCTAAACTATTGTCAGATAACTATTGGTGAATCCCAATAACTAAATAATTACTTCAAACATGTATTTTTTAAAAATTTCCAGAATACAGACCAATTAACCAATCTTGATGAAACTTGGTTTCTGGTGCCTACGAATGTTAACTTAAATAATGATATCATTTTAATAATTCTAGCGACACTAGAAGCCGCTCAAGCCACTTATTTATCAAATGATCCAATATAAACCAACCCAATATATTTAATTAAATAAATTTTTGATTATTAATATATTTTATTACAATCCGCCTTTTATGTCAATATGTTTGGGCACATTCATAGCTTATTACAAAATGTTGTAAACATGTTAATCAATATAAATTTAATTTTGTTAGATTACAGAAATACAATGCAATACTATTTTTAAAAGAATAAGAGAATGTTCAAAAAGTATTGCAAATTCATAGGAAATGTGGACATTGATTATTATTTCTTGCATCTGAATCAGTCACTGGGTTTATTACCATTTTCAAGTATACACATATACCTATGCAAATATACACTAATAAAATATACTATTCCAAGCTGTTTCAACGAGTGTAGCTCATGAACGGATAATCCGAATTTGTGTCTGTCTTCAGTAAATTAAATAAAAACTCCCCAGAAATGAAATACGTAAATGGGTTTAACATGTCTCTAAAATTCATTGAGAAAATTGCAAAAAGGCAAAATTATAACAATTTTTGACATTTTCTACATTGAAATACATGTTAAATTCAAACGCAATTCTAATAAAAAAAAATTTAACGGATCTTTTGTGATTTTTTATGCTGATTCCGAATATGAAATTGAATTTTTTGTATCTTAAATATTTTTTTAGTTATAAGATGTTAGTCTTTGAGCTAAAAGTAAAAGTTGAAAAATTTTAAAAATGCTAATTCAATTTTAAAACTAATTTGTTACAATTAATAGTAAACACATTCTAATTTCGCCTGTCGCATTAAATCATCAAAAATTTAACTTTAAAATTTTAAAACATTGTTAATTAAAGACTAACATCTTATAACTCAAAAAATATTCAAGATACAAAAATTTCAATTTCATATTCGGAATCAGCATAAAGAATTACATAAGATACGTTAAAAATATTTTATTAAAATTGAGTTTGAATTTAACGTGTACTTCAATGTAGAAAATGTCAAAAATTGTTATAATTTTGCCTTTTTGTAATTTTCTCAATGAATTTTAGAGACATGTTAAAACCATTTACGTATTTCATTTCTGGGGAGTTTTTATTTAATTTACTGAAGACAGACTCAAATTCGGATTATCCGTTCATGAGCTACACTCGTTGAAACAGCTTGGAATAGTATATTTTATTAGTGTATACTGTACACACAATCGGGGGACAGTCTGCCCCTATGTATACATTTTTATAAAGTATTTTAATTGTCCCCCAATTGTGTGTACAGTATATATTTGCATAGGTATATGTGTATACTTGAAAATGGTAATAAACCCAGTGACTGATCTGAATACATAATCAAATTATTCTGATTCGTTCAAAAGTTATAGACGTTTTGAATAATCTCTTATTCTCTTAAAAATAGTATTGCATTGTATTTTTGTAATCTAACAAAATTATAATTATATTGATTAACATGTTTACAACATTTTTTAAAAATAAGTTATGTATAAGGCATGCAATAGACATTTTAATATATATTGCAGTATTAAGTCATTTATGTGATTGCATTACAAAAGCATTACTTTGTGAACACATTGTAAACATAATATACTCTAATATATATTTTTGGTCACCTTTTTGCATGCCGGAGTTATGTATGTGCCCAAACATATTGACATAAAAGGCGGTTTGTAGTATAATATAATCAAAAATTTATTTAATTAAATATATTGGATCTGTTAATATTTCTAATCTGGTCTACAATAAATATGATTATTATAAACTTTGTTCACACGTCTAAACCTATACGACGTGTGTTAATATAATATCAAATAAATTCAAATTTCTAGTATAAAAATTAATTTTTGACAGTAGGTGCACTCCTATAAAATCAATAACATATTTGAATATTTATTAAACGGGCGTAGAAATAACAGGTAAAGTGTTTGCAGTATATATTACAATATATTTATATTGAATACATTTAATTAATATATAGTAAAATATATGTTAGTAATATTGAATTGGTTGTCATTGATGAATTCAATTAAATACGATTGTCTTTTAAATATATTTAAAAGTATAAATTCATTGAATTCTAAGCACTTGACGGATAACTAATTAGAATAATATTTTCACACATTTTTAAATTTAATTTTAAATTATTGTGAAAATTTATATTTTTACATTAAATTATTACATTAAATTTATGTATTGAGCTAAATTAGGTTTGTTAAACATAATAATGTAATACTAATGCAATTTCGCATTTATAACACTACCAAGTGATTACATATTTTGCAATATTATTAAGTGTGATGTCTAAACTAAACTTTATGAACTTATTTAGTGCCTAGAGACTTAAAACTAAATTATTAATTAAGTAGAGCTTACTTATATAGTTAAATTTAAATTACATAATTAACATAATTTATACGCATCTAATTTTTACAAAACAATTAAAAACTGTTAAATATTTATTAAATAACTGATAAATTATTTAGAAATATTTGTAATAGTTTTAAATGGATACGGTAGCGACCGTGAAGTAATTTTTAATACAATAAATTTATGAGCGGTACTATTTACGCTACTTTTACACAATTTATGCGGTGTTTAGTCGACACAAATGCCGATCACTTTAGGCAACGCATAGACGCAAAAAATATGTTTAACGGATCTAATTCTTTATACCAATAATAATATTTTCCAACAAAGTAATATATTAATATAAAATCTTGGATATAAATTACAGTCAATTACTAAAATATTATGATTCAAATTGACGACAATTATTATTATTATACATGTAGATCGTAAATTTCGCATTAACACTTTCTCAGACCACTTTCTTAAACGATGTTGATTGGCCACTATATCAGTCCACACTGTTTGATTGACTTTAACATTGGCGCATAATATGAATTTCAACAATTTTACGATCGATAATTATACAGATTAAAACAATAATTGTTTTTAATAAATAATTATAGATAATGATTAAAATCCACGAATAAAATTAATTAATTGAGTTGGTTATATTCTAAATTGGATTTGTTAATTATATTAATATAATAATAGTGCGATTTTGCATCATTAATAATACCAGAATAAAAATACAAAAATTAACGTACATATTTATTCATTAAGTCATGACAAACTATTTAAACTTTGTTACTTGGTAATTTAGCAATAATTACAAATTATTATGATAAAAATCAAAATGTTGTCATGTTTTTAAATCCATTTGAATAACTGTAATTAACTCCAGATTAAGAATTTAATACATATTTGATTAATAAATAAAATTTAATTTGGCATTCAAAGTGGTAATGGCTTTTTTATATTATAAAATAATTAATTGCCTTAATTTTAATGATAATAGAGTTGATTGAGTGAAAAATATGTTATTATCAACAATTTTACCATTATTGTTAATTTTCATTTTTACACTAATTTTTAAATAATTAAGCATAAAGGACAAAGTTCAATGTAAATTGGTAAAATGCCAAAAATTTTATATTAAATTTTTTTATTTGTTTTTAATTTGCGAAATTAATTATCATTGTAAGCATAATTTAAATTGATATAAATGATGTTCAGTAACTACGTTAATCAATATAAAAAACGTGCATAAATCTTAGTAAATTTCTTAATTTTGATATAACTTTTACCCGTGATGTCAGATTTGGGAAATTCCTTCAGATTTCGATTCCTCTCATCCATACCTTTCCATTGATATATAATATGATATAATATAAAAATGTGTTTTTTGTTTGCTTAAAATCTTAGATTAGAAACTATTTTGAATACTTTTAGGAATGATGTGCTTATTATTATATTTGTTCATTATTGGGAGTGAAAGTTTTATCTACGTCCGCACTCATTACCTAGACTTTTATTGATTAATAAATTCAATGATAATTAATATTTATTTGTTATGCATTTTAAATTTGCTTTTCAAAAAATTGGGCAAAAATGTATAAATTAATGGTAAAAATAATTCGTTTGCCTCGAACAAATTTTTACATTTAATTGCCAATTAAATATTATTTATTACATTTAATATGTATTAAAATTTTACTACAAAATTAATTACAGTTAATTGGATCAAGAACATAACAAAATTTTGATTTTTATAATAATCAAATAAATTTGTATTGTAATAATTGTTAAATTACAATGTAACAAAGTTCAATCATTAAATGAATAAGTACAAGTTATGTCAATTTTTCTATTTTTATAAAAATATTTATTAATTTTCAATAGACCCAGCGCTAATTAATTGTTAATGTATCATGATTTATGAAAAAGTTTAATTTGTTTTTAGCAACACGGTTATTAAATTAAATTTAATTATTTGTTAAATAATTATATACGTACAAAATAGTAGGCGCACGTAAAGCTACAATAAACTATAAGTAATAAATTAAAATAATTATAAAAATAACAATTACATGACAGCAGTAATAGTGTCCAATCAATATCTTAATACATAGTTAGTTATATAAATTAGGTTTATACAATTTTTATTACAGTGTTTAATACTAGATTTTAATTTATATATTTAACTTTTTCATGGTAAAAAATGGTTTTGTAGTTAATTGAATAAATAATACATTACTATTAAATTCATTATTATGAACTCACTATGAATTTCAAAATAATTTTTTAAAACCCAAAATTACCAATAATGAAACATAAAGTTATATAATTATTTAATTATGGAAATATATCGCAGTCTATCTAATGACGATAGACACAAGATTAAGATATGCTCAAATATAATAACATTATTTTGGCTAATATTCGTAGCAATTACTATAATAGCGGCCATTATTTGTAACATATATTACCAATTAATGAAATATACTATTTTAACGGTAATCCTATGGAAAATCATATGACTAGCTAATATATTTTAATTATATTTTAAATAAAGTTTACTTTAAGTTAATTGTAAACAATGATTATATTTTAAATATAATTAAGTAAAAATTGAAATAAATACTACAAATATTGAACACATTTTGTCCTACAAGTTGTATTATCATATTACGTTAACTACAGTAGAATTACATGCCACAAAGTTTAAAACTAAATCATAATAAAATAATCGCTACGACAATTTGTTTCCAATTAATTTATAAATATAAATTTAGATATATACATTTAATATATAAAATTTTTATTGCAGTATATAATTCAATATAGTAATTTAAATATCATAATTTTTCATGTTAAATCACATAATTCATTAATGCCTTTATTTATTATAAATGTTAAAAATTACTCTTATATTTATGCTGAATTAAATTTAAACTATTATTATATGAGTTTAATAAAATAATTTTACTATTTCTCTATGATAATTATTAAATAACTCAAATCAAAGCATTATATTTTTTATAATACATAAACATCTTTATATTAGATAATTTATTGCAATAGTTATTTGTCGGAAAGTAAAAGTAAATATTGTAATATATATCAACATGATCGTAAAATATAATATTTTCTATGAAAAACATTAAACAAAATAATAAAAACATAAAATAAGTTTCAATTATATTTAAATATAAAAGCAAAACAAATACGTCAAAATGCCATTTAAATGCAATTATATTTCATAAAACATAAAAATAACTATAAAACAAACAAGCTTGTATTTTGACATGTTTAATTTAAAATAACTAAAATTAATAATTGTAGTAATAATAATATCACAAATACCTGGATAACTTATATAACAGAAACCATAAACACAACAAACCTGTTAATTGTTGTCACAACTCCCGCATCACTACTAAACCCGGACTGCAATTACGACACCGACTGTCGATCTGAACGGCCGTATAGTCAGCGGTGTGTCGACAACCAGTGCCGGTGTTGTGTTCGGCCCACGAGAGGTACACCGCAGTGGCCGACGACTTGTGCCACT
>CAJPIZ010002427.1:0-13676 GCA_905368565.1 Medioppia subpectinata
GTCAATTTTCAAATCACGCGTCTATTGCTTATAGCATTGCATTCATGTGATCGACCATTCATTATGTGAATCACCTTTTTTCAATGCTATAAGCAATAGACGCGTGATTTGAAAATTGACCAGTACTCCAACGTCTCTGGCCATTTGCCGATTTTGACATGGATTTTGACATCTGGTAACTATTCTGCACATTTTAATACCAATATCAATAGGGTTGGCCATTTCCCCCAGAGATAATTCCCCCCTAAACATTATAACTTGCACCTCGTTTGCCCTAGGTTTGCCCTGAGATACGATTAGCTTTAGGTAATAGATTTAAGTTTACTTATTTGTAATTTGTAATAATAGAAATAATGAATTAATTGTTTCGTAAAATTAATTGTTATGTTTAATATTACTAATTTAATTAAGGAGCAGAAAATTGTTCAATTTTTTCATAAATTTTATTATATATAAATATGATAAATTTACGTGATAAAACAATAAGACTGGCCACAAAAATGTAAGTTAAAAAATTCAATTTATTATTATAATAAACAAACTTGTATAACCTAGTTACCACCATTTATGGTGCTTAAATATAACCATCATAAAAATGCATATGATTTTAATGGTGGTATTGATGCTATACTTTTGGATACCATTGGAAAACACTGGAACATAAGCTATGATGTTGTTTATTGTAATGAGAAAGATATACTTAAACCAATAAACAATACATGGTTTGGTATTATGGGAAAACTTACTACAGGGGTATTGTTTTAAATATTGTTAAATTTTGTGACAACTTTTCAATTCATATAAAAGTCTTGTGTTTTCAGTCCAGAGCTCTTCCAACACATCATTCACTAGTATTTTAGACATTATTTTAATCACAAAAACTATAAATTAATTGTGATTTTAATTGTATTTAAACTCAAATTCAATTCAATTGAGTCTCAAATGAATGACTCTTTGTTTGCAAACAATCACTCGTTTTCATAACAAATGCACAGAAATAACGATTCAATAGTGAAATAGGGATAAAAATTCAGTGAAAATTAATAAAACTTTTAATAATTATTTTAATTCAAATTAAAGAATTACAAATATTTAATTAATTAAAATTTATATAAATATATAGATTATGTAACAAATTTACATAACAAAGGGTTTGTTTATTTAAATATTTATAACTAATTATTTAGTTAAACTATTTAGTAAAAAGTGATCACAAATTAAATTTACATTTCATATAAAATTTAATTTAAATAGTTTAACGTTACGGAAGCGCCGCCGCAAACAATTACAACCACTGTTCAGAGTATTGGCCACTATTATTGGCCAACAATTTGTCTACTAAACTGATATAGACTTAACACGTGATAAATTAAGGGGGAAATGTGTTAAGATATTACCAAAATGACCATAATTTGTAGTTCAAATAGTCTAACATTTTCAGCAAATTAGTGTATTTTCAAATAAAAGTAAATTCATTGTAATTAAATGCTGAATATTTTATTGTTTAAACAAACAGTTTAAGAAAAAATTTTGAGTATTAATTTAGAAACAATTAAGTGTTTAAAATAATATGTTTAGTAAAATATACAGTAACATGCCCATTTTACAAGAAGGGCAATTTGGATGCGACTGCCAGTGCGCCCAACTCTCCGAGTCGGTCCAACTCCAAGTCCAACATTTTCAGATTAGCGCACTGTTGGTCAGGCGTTAGTGCTTTGCTTTCAGAGCAGGTCCTGCCGGTGGCGTACAAATCGCCATAAAGATTCTTGATCTAAAATATAAATCATTATTAATTATTACCAAGTTTAAAATATTACAAAATAAAAAACATATGGCAATCAATTGCGCGCAAAACATACCTGCGTTACGACGGATGCCATGGGGGGAGAGGCACCCTTGAGTAGGACACCGCCCACACCCATCACCGACTCCAAGAGTGGCAGTTTGACAGCGAACTGAGCGGCGGCGCCGCCGTTGCGGTCAAAGAAATTGCATTGAATGATGTCGTCCACGTGATTGGCCCGATAGGCCTCGTCGCACATGATCAGTTGAGTCATACCGGCGATCTGTTTGGTGGCCGTCGCCCGTTGGTCAGCGCTGGTGGCGGTGCTCAACACCTTTGGTTCACCGGTTGGGCCCATAATGTCCAGCACTCCCGGGCCGTAAACGGTGTTGAAATTGTTATAACAGACGAGTCCCTGGCGTTGGGCGGCGGCCGCTCTCTTGGCCACCATAGCCGAGGCGGTGACCAAATTTTGTTGAGTCAAATTAAACAGCTCTTCCTCACTGAGGTTCTCGAGGGCTGCGGTGCGCTCTTTGGCACATCTGATGAACTCCTTGTTCTCGGCTAATGTGGCCGCAGAGGCAGCTGTTTGGGGGTAAAGTTACCATCAGTTGTCGTGTTTATAATGAATTACGCTTAGAATATTACCGATAGCCAAAGTCATTGCAAAAACAATGGTTTGAGTCAACATTTTCAGTGTTTTTAGTGATGCTTTTAGACAATCAGTGAAATACAATTGAAAATCAAGTGAAGTTTCAAACCAGTAATTATCTGCTTATATATTATTTTTATTTTCTATACGATTTACACTTTTGGTTATTAATGGTTTTTTGGACAAATGTTTTAATGTGTTGTTCACAATAAAATTGATTGTTTTGATCGAATCAGTGTTTACGTAATGTGAGCAATATTATCATGTTTAATACAATTAATCAGATTTATTTCTTCTTGCTACTAAAAATATGTTTTTAAAATATAACAATGTACAAATAAATAATTTATCTAGTATGATTTAGTTAAAATAGGAATACATTGTGCACTAATAGACTATTAGTAATAGTTATCAATTTTAAATGTACGGAATATTACATGTAAGAAGTATGAGATCACATAATTTATTTTAAAATTGGGTGCAAATTGTTATATTAATTATACCCAAAGTTAACCATTATTAATAATTCATTATGTATCACGTTAAAACATGTTTTGTGTTTTAAACTCAAATGCTACAATTTACAGCACTGTACAGTACTGTATATAAAATTATTTACTGCTAGTATATACAGGATGTTTAATTACCAAAGCCCCTAGAAATAAGCAAATATGTGTTATGCATCACTGAAAAATAAGTATAATTTTTTTCACGCAATAATTTCATACACTGTGAAAAGTTTATAAAACACTTTATAAAAAGTAATAAAATTGAAATACAATTTAAAAATATTATAATAATTTGACAAAACGTATTAAAAAATCTATAACTTTTAGATATTTTGGTTACATTTAACTACTAAAAATGTCGATGTTTTCTGCTTTAAAGCTTAACCGTTTGTGTTAAAAATGGGTTAAATTAGAGAACGATAATTTCGTGCTTAAGCAATGGATTTTAATGAATTTTATTTTCCTATGATTTTAATTTTTTAATAAATTGACAAATTATATCAAATTTTTGGAGTAATAAAACTATCATAACGTTAAGTGTTATCTCTTGAGCTGCTGTTGTTGTCTCGTCTAAAATTAAATATACATCATTTGATCCAATTGTAGTTTTTACTTTATTGATTATTAAATCATATGCTCTGGGCGCGAAATTATTGCTAAGTGTTTGCGGGTCAGGAGTGTTAAAATTTGATAAGTCAAATAGAAATTTACTTAAAACCTTATTCTTTAGTTTATCCAACGGAATATCTGCTGACATAAAGCAAACCAATACTTTTCAACATCCGATAGTTTTGAATTTTCTGAGTGATGCATAACACATATTTGCTTATTTCTAGGGGCTTTGTTAATTACACCCTGTTCATTAATTATTTATTAAATTTCAAAGCAATAAATAATTACAATACACGACAAAGTTTAATATTAATAAAAAATATTTTATTTTAAGCTGAATTTATAGAAACAATTAATTATTTAAAGTTTTATAGACTTTTGATTGCAGATCTCTTGCATAAGAGGCATACATGTGCAGTCAGTCTCCATCCAATTGTAAGCGATCTTATCCTCCAAACCGTTTAAATCCATTAAACAACTCATTAATCGTAAATACTTTGTCTTCGCCTCGGATTCAGAACCGTATTTGATTATTAAATAGCGTTGAAGTAAATACATGTATATATTCTGTTGTAATCTATAATAGAGTGGTAAGTATTTGCATAATTGCTGTTTAAAATTGCAGATTTTACCTGATAAGCTCTCGGGACATTAATTCCGGTCGATCAGGGTTAAAGAGTAAAATAGTGGTCAACTGTTAGTGAGTATAAATCTTTATATAATTTTTTGCATAAATAACACAACAATTAATTACCAAATCAATAACAATTGGGTCGGAATCCCATTGCCGGCCAATATTAGTGAGAAACGTGTGATAACTGCCATAAATATTACGTTTTTCAGCCTTTAATAGATCTAGCTTCAAAATCACACTATTATCCGCGTCCTATGTTTCATAATAATAATAATAATAATAACAACAACAACAGTCACGTTATAACATGACCATGCTCACTGGTCATAATTACAAACTTACCATTTGGTAGTTCCAGTACTCGTAATCATAATTAAAACACAAAACCGATCGCAACGCGCATATATCAAAGCAACCATATTTGATCAAGGACAGTTGGTCCGTATCGGACAACTGGTTAAACGCGGGCACGCATTTGGACATTTGCATAATGCCCTCGGTCACTCGTTCCAGATATATGGCCAACATCTTTGTGGTATTGCGTGAGCACTGGTTCCCATTGTTGAACTGTACGATCAGTTCGTTTTGACAACTTATGGTAATTTCGGTCCAATTCTGGGGCTGAATAGCGTTGGCCGCCGACAACAGTTCCCGCAAACGCGTGATCTCTGTTTCGGTAAAACTCGTGTCCATTGGATTCAATGGACGGCTAACCGACGGCGCAAATGACAGCTCCAACTCGACGGCCCTTTCGTATACCGATTTGTACTCACTTTTATACGGCATTAAATTATTGGCAATACTATCGCTATGATTGTTACCACTGTTTTGATTACTATTATTGCTGTTATAATTGCTTTTAGGGATAATATTGTTGTCTTTAATGATGGCCTCCAACTCATTGAAACGCGCTTTCAGTTTCTCATAATCACTCTCCAAGTGATCAAACTTTTTCAATACAGCCATCGATTCAACCGGTGCTGCACTGGTCTGAGGGTTGGCCGCTGTTATGACCGATGGCCGGGTGGCTGTGACGGCGCTGTTTACAGCCTTTCTCACCCGATTGGCCTCAATCTTATCACGTCTTCGCTGTATCTGTTCGGCAGTCATTATATTATCCTATTTTTGTAAAAAACACTATTTATTTATGAATCATAAATTATGATAAACTAATATTGGTCAAATAGGAACTCTCTGAGAATCAACTACCGGTACTTCTTAGCGTATATACAGAACTATGCAATTATTTTTATTATTTAACTCCATATTCATAGGCACCAGAATCTGAGTTTGTAAACATTGATTCAGTGGTTTACATACAGCAATGCTTTTAAAATATATCAGTCGGTAATAATTTTGTTAAATTTACAAAAAAAATAAGGCCTAGTAATGTGAACTTAAATAATTAAACTAATTTCATAATTTTAGCTATACACAAAATGCTCGACTCTCTGATGTTTCCATTTTAACCAATATTTTAAATTTAATTTTCTCACTATTTTCATGCCGTTTGCAAAACACTTTCTCAATCGACACGATTTGCATAATTTCCTACTTTTAATATCTATCCGACAGTTGCCGTTGAAATTACATTCATATTTCTAATCATTGAATAAATTTTATTAAAATATTAATTATTTAATTAATAAATGTTTCGCATTTTATTTATACCTCTATATTGTGGGCATTTCTCCTAAACATCACTTTACATGACTCGCACGTCAAGGCATTAAAATTGTAGCCTTAATTGAAAAATAAATTGAATTAATACACAACCATATGTATTAATATAACATTATGATCAATATTTAACTTATATTTAACTTACCATGAGATATATCACCGCAAATCACACACTTTTTAATAAAATTGTCATTATTATTATTATTTCCACTCATTTTTGGACATATTATATTGTGATAAATGTGATAGCTCAAATAGCACTAATAATGTCATTTATAAAAACATACAGTTATATTAAATTAATGTTAGATTATGTGATGGCATTGAAAAATAGTTTTCTAATGGCATTGAAAACTAACCGGTGATATCCTAGTGTATCAAAAGTTTGTTTTTATCTAATGTTTATGATAAAAATTCAAATAATGCGCTAGGAAAAGTTTCTTACAAACAGTGGTACCAACGTTTATCTGCGTGGAGTTTAGGGAGCTTAAAAAGGGTTTAGGTACCAACTTTAGGTTTAGGTATTTTTGTATTTAGGCAGTTTAAGTATCTCTATTTATGTATATTTCACCAGGATCGGTTAGTATCACTTCACACCGTCGCAATTCTTAGTTAAACATTATTCAATTTTACAACCATTATTAGATAATTAGCCTTACAGTGAGCCTTATTAGCCTTATTAATTCAAAATTTAATTTATACAGTGTTATGCAATATTATGCAAACGTTATGTTTTTTAAAATAAATTTTTATTTGAAAACTAACTAAAATAGTAAATAAATATTAAGCTTTTATGAGCTTTATTTAAGTTTTAGGGGGGAATTATCTCTGGGGGAAATGGCTAACCCTATTGATATTGGTATGTAAAAGTGCAGAATAGTTACCAGATGTCAAAATCCATGTCAAAATCGGCAAATGGCCAGAGACGTTTGAGTATTGGTCAATTTTCAAATCACGCGTCTATTGCTTATAGCATTGAAAAAAGGTGATTCACATAATGAATGGTCGATCACATGAACGTAATGCTATAAGCAATAGACGCGTGATTTGAAAATTGACCAGTACGCCAACGTCTCTGGCCATTTGCCGATTTTGACACGGATTTTGACATCTGGTAACTATTCTGCACATTTACATACCAATATCAATAGGGTTGGCCATTTCCCCCGGAGATAATTCCCCCTTAGTTTTATTTATTTAAGTTTTATAGACTTTTGATTGCAAATCTCGGTCATAAGAGGCATACATGTGCACTCAGTCTCCATCCAATTGTATGCAATCCTTTCGTCCAAACCATTTAAATCCGTTAAACAACTCATTAATCGTAAATACTTTGTCTTCGCCTCGCATTCAGACCCGTATTTGGTTAATAAATAGCGTTGAAGTAAATACATGTAAATATTCTGTTGTAACCTACAGTATAACAGCGCCGTAATTTTGGTGTAAGTAATTTAAATATATTTTCAACCTATCAAGCGTAAAATACAATTTCATCAAGTTACTTTTACCTAATAACTTCACGGTTCATTAGCCATTCTCGATCCGGATTGAATAGTAGTATAATGGATAACTGTAAATTCAAAACAATTATGATAATTTGCTACATAAATACTATAATAATAATAATTAATTACCAAATCAATGATAATTGTGTCGGAATCCCATTCGCGGCCAATATTAGCAATAAAATTACGATATCTGTCATAGAGGTTACGCTTTCCGTTTTTTAATAAATCTAGTTTCAAAATCACATTACTTTCCGTGTCCTATGATTTGTGTAGTAACCAAAACAAAATATCATTAACAAGGTGATCTGGGGGAGTGTTGGCGTAACAAACTTACCATCTGGAAATTCCAGTACTCGTGATCGTAATTGAAACACAAAACGGACCGAAGCGCGCATATGTCAGAGCAGCCATATTTGATCAGGGCGATTCGATCGTCCTCGGGCAATTGCGTAAACGCGGGCAAACACTTGGCCATTTGTACGGTGCCCTGAGTCACTCGCTCCAGGTACAGACCCAACATCTTGGACGTGTTGATCGAATCATGTATACCATTATTAAACTCGCTGATGAGTCTCCTCTGACACCATTCATTAATTTGGGTCCAATCCTGAAGTCGAATAGCGTTCACAGCGGTCACCAATTCATGCAAACGTGTCGACTCTACTTCCGTATAACTCATGTCCATTCGGTCCATAGGATTGATTGCGTGGCCGACGGACGGCGCGAACGACAGCTCCAACTCGACGGCCCTCTCGTATACCGATTGGTACTCACTTTTATACGGCATTAATTCATTAACAATATTATTGTTACTATCGTTATGAGTGTTACAGCAGTTTTGACTATTGTTATAATTATTATCATAATTGTTATTGACTGTAATATTGTTATTCTTGATGATAGCCTCCAACTCAGTGAGACGTGCTTTCAGTTTCTCATAATCACTCTCCAAGTGATCAAACTTTTTCAACACAGACATCGATTCAACCGGTGCTGCACTGGTCTGAGTGTCAGTCGA
Source organism: Medioppia subpectinata (assembly GCA_905368565.1). Taxonomy (NCBI): domain Eukaryota; kingdom Metazoa; phylum Arthropoda; class Arachnida; order Sarcoptiformes; family Oppiidae; genus Medioppia; species Medioppia subpectinata. The sequence continues at coordinate 8,400 of CAJPIZ010002427.1, forward strand.
CTGTATGACCGACGGCCGGGTGTTTGGGATTATGGTGTCGGTGTCCATACTTTTCTGCTCCCGATTGGCCTCAATCTTGCGAAGTCTTATCTCTTTTTGTTCGGCAGTCATAATACTCTCCTATTTTTTATTTACAAAAAAATATTTATGAGAAACTCATATAAAGTTTTGAATGACTTTTCTGACTATTTTCATGCCATTTATAAAACACTTTGTTAATCGACACGATTTGCACAGTTTCCTAGTTTTCATATCTATCCGACAGTTGCCGTTATAACTGCATCGATATTTCTTTGAGTAAAATATATGTAAATTTTTATGTAATTTATAATTCAGTTTTCAATTTATTAATACCTCAAAGTTGTGGGCATTTCTCCTGAACATCACTTTACATGACTCGCACGTCAAGGCATTGAAATTATAGCCTTAATAAATATACAACATTACGTAATAATTACTACTTTAGTTTTTATATTTTATAATTTAAGCATGTGTAAATTATTAAAAATATACATTAAATTAGGGCGGCTTACCATGAGCTATATCACCGCAAATCACACACTTTTTAATAAACTCGTCCGAAATATTGTTATTGTCACTCATTTTAGGACAAATAATGTAACAATTTTTTAAAACAAACTAATAATTACCTGATGTGTTAAACAAATAAAAAATATGTAATAAAACGCATAACAAAAACGTATAGTTACGTTATCATTGATAACTTATCAAGGATATAATAACTTATCTAATTAATATATTTAATATGTCGTTTAATATTAAAGTGAATTATCATGAGATGACATTGAAAATGAATTGAATAGATTTCTATTACTAATAAAATACTAATCAACGATAATGTAGTAAAAACTGTTAATGCTTATTATAATTTAATATACAATTGTCCTCTAGTTTATAATTTATTATTATATTATTTTAAAATCAAATTAATTTACTAAATAAAATTCTATATTTGTAGAATTGGTTAACATAATAAACATGATATGAATGAGAACATTTGATATTATAGTTAAAATTTTAATATACCCATAATATTGTTATTATTTTTATTGTTAAATGAAAATGATAAATTTCAAATATTCAGAATATTTGAATAAGCTGTAATGAAATATCTCAAGCAAACTAGATATAATGCACAAATATATAAAAAGAATGAATTTTTATCTTCTACATGATACCACAGTTGCCATTTGAAAAATATTATTTTTGTTTAAAAATGTTTAATAAGTTAAATAATTAAAAAACATAAACAAGTTTGTAATTAATAAATTTAAAAAACAATTTAATTATGTTTTTAGGCAACGGTTATGGAAACAGTGGTTTGGCTGCAAATCTCGTTCATAAGAGGCATACACTCGGACTCGTCGTCCAACCAATTGGTGGTCATCTTATCCTTCAAAACATGTAAATCAGATAAACAGCTCAATAGACGCAAGAATTTACTCTTTGCCACACAATCGGATCCGTATTTTATTAGTAGATATCTTTGAAATAGATGTATGTAAATGTGTTGCTGTAATCTATGTTACCGGGGAACAACAAATACCACGATCAATTAACTGATATCATTAATTTAATTAATTAAAACAATCCAAATACCTCACGAGTTCGGAATGTATAAGACCGGGACGATCAGGGTTAAACAGTATAATAGCTGTTAGCTAGATATCAGTATAAATTGTTAGATAATTTAATCAGGCTTAAAACTTAGATTGCTAAAAATAAATTACCAGATCAATAATATTGGTGTCTGATTCCCATTCGGCACACATTTTATCCAAAATAATTTTATGATTTTCATGAATATTTCGTTTGTCTTTCTTTAATAAATCCAATTTCATAACAACAGAATACTCGCAATCCTTTACAACATTAAATCAAAACATTAATTATATTTAAAATTATAACATTTCACACACAAAACACTACAATTAATTATATATACAATACATAATACACACCAACATTAGACTCCAGTACTCGTATTGAAAGTTAAAGCAAATAATGGCCCGAATTACACATATCTCAAAGCACGCGTGTTTGACCATGATGATCTGGTCATTCTCGCACATACCAACAAAGGCGTCAAAGTGTTTGGACATTTTCACTATGTTGGCAGTAATGCCCTCCACATATATAGCCGTAATACTGGATACATTACGAGGGCATTGGAGACCTGAGTTAAAATCCCTGATCACTTGGCGCTGGCACTCAAGGCTGAGGGCCGGCGGTGTGGCGGCCATTGACTGGGCGGCCGTCAAAAGTTCCCGAAATCGGTCGAACTCTAACTCGTTGAACGACATGAGACGGTCGCTGAGTGGACGCCCGATAGCAGGGGTTGTGAACTCCATGTCCACCACTTTCTGGTAGATATTGTACGAGATGTCTGTCCAGCGCCTATTCATGGCATACGACTCCAACTCTCGGAGTCGAGCTGTCATGAGCTCGTAGTTGTTGGTCATCGCTTCCAACTTCTTTATTACTGCCATCGATGCCAAAGCTGTGGACTCACCCGAAGAGATTGGGTCCGCACACGTGTCCAGTGAGGCCACGAGCGCCCGCACCTCCTCCTGGCGTCTGTGCTTTTTCTGCCGGTTGTGTTCAATCTTTTGAGCCCTTCTCTGCTTCTCCTCATCACTCATTATATTATCCTTTGTTTTCGTTAATTAAATAGTAATGTATTTTATTTAGTAATTAATTAAATGGATATTAATTATTGATTACCTTTTTCATGCCGGCGGCAAAACATTTGGCTAAACGACACTTTTTACAGTATTTCCTGTTTTTTAGATCAATGCGACAATTGTTACAAAAATTGCATTTTAATTTCTGTCATCAAAATAAATATTAATTAAAATTTTATAAACAATATATCGTTTGATGTGTTTATGAGATTTACATCAAAATTCTGAGCATTTCGTCTAAACATCACTTTACAGGACTCGCATGTGATTGCGTTAAAATTGAAGCCTAATTCACAAAATGAATTAAAATTAAATTTATTAATAACATTATTTTTTGAGATAACAATATTATTTACTAATATTAAAGTGCTAAAAATAATTATACAATACTGAAAAAATTTATAAAATTTAACATACCATAGGCTTTATCGCCACATATCACACATTTCTTGACAAACTCATCCTGGTCCATTGTTTTTAATTACAATTAATATTAATTTTTATAATATATGCATAAATATCACAAGAATATCTCAATTTCTCGAAAAGTTAATATGAATGTATTTTCATGCATTTAGTGTAGTTTAATTAAACCCTGTTTTATTATATCATAGTTATCATGATAAATACTATTGGTTACTAATTATCAAAATATAATTGTTCACTATTTATGTTTAAATATACAATACATTTAATAATAAATTAAAATTCATATAAAAATTGTTAATTCAAACTAGATATTTAATGATTACATCAGTTTTGGTAATAATTGCTAATAATTGGTAAACTACTAATACATGTACACGACTTTTCGTCAATAAATCAATACAAATATTTAACACATAAATTAGTAAATACTTATAAAATTAATTACACATTTATATCAATAGTGGTATACATATAAAAACTGTTATCACTAATAATTTATCAGTAATTTTACTAAAATATTACTTATAAATTAAGTGCAATACGAGTTTACTTTTAATTCAATTTTTATCTAGATTTTGTGTACCATAAACAATTATTAAGCCACATTTTAAAAAATAATTTCATAATAATTATTAATACGTTCAGGTGTGCATAGTCATTTTAAAAAATAATTTATTATACGGATTTAATATTAAAAGCTTGCTAAATATAACTATATAATCAATTAGGGATCAATAAGAACCTTGATAATGATTTTATTAATGATAAAATGTACATAGCTCAAATAAATATTTAGTTAATATACGGTACTGTAAAGGTAGTATTAAATGTTGTAACTTTTACTAACGAGAAAACATGCCATTGAAAAACAATTGCCAAATACGGATATAAAAAATAATGTAAAAATTGAAAATTAATTCCTACAAACAATAATTAATTATTATGATAGGTTTAATAATAAAAAATCTACTTTAGATTTATTCAAAGAATTTAATTGTATAATTTAATTTGTAATAATTATATTGAAAAATTTTTCACAAAATTTTAATTAATTAGATAAAACATTAAGTTTGTTATTCTGGTGTAGAGAGCAATTCTGTACATTATTTACAGTTAAAAATATCTTATTTTGTTTAAAATAATTTTTAGTAACAATTTTATTAAACACTTGTCGAGCGATTTGTGTGAACACAAGTATATTGAATCCAAACCATAGACTAATAACACTCGCCGTTAGACTAATGTATTCTTCGGCAGACATTTTCAATGATATCTCGTATACAGTCGTCGGCTCTGAAGTCAAGTCTATTTTAATGTAAAATAAATTATTGCTATTATTCTTGATGTTGTCCAAACGTCTATTAATATTATAGTAATAATGAACACATTTTTGTCGATAATTGCATTTATCGCTGCATTTCATAAACTTATTTTTGTTGTTTTTATCAAAATAATGACTTTTGGTCTCATTTTCATTCAAATATGTGTAATAATACAATATATTCTTGGGATAAAGAGTCTGATTACTACTCGTGTATAATAAAGTCCGAAGGCATGTATGGATGCACTCATCTATTTGAATATCATTTAGGCAATTTTCTAAGCGGTGGTTATTTTTGACAATTGTTTGCCTGTATGTGACAAAACTTCGGGTCATATTAACCACGTTTGTCAACATATATCCCGGACGCAGCACTTCGTATATACGGTGATCAATGAGTGAGTGAATGTGGAGAACGAGCTGATTGTCAGTTTGTAGCAAATTGGGGGCAATTTTAATCCAGAAAAAATGCATTTTCTGTCCATATGTTGGCCATATTGTCATACAATACCTGTTGTAATCAATGGCTTTTGTATAATTGTTACAAATACTAAATGTTTGGTTTGCGTAATAAAGATAACATTGAAAATAGTCCTTATTTAAAGTGAATGATTTAAATTGTTGCTCAATTGATAGACGATTAAAGTTTGCTACGTTTATAGTATTATTATGATCGGAAAAGCTTTGTTTTAAATGATGGTTAATTAGCGACATTTTATCTATACAGATAGTGAACGCCGTGTTTATTATATGCATATTGTTTGACTCGTATATGACATTAGTTGTGATTTCGTATGAAAAGTATAATAAACTTATTTTATA
>CAJPIZ010002428.1:0-13672 GCA_905368565.1 Medioppia subpectinata
TCAAGAGAATTGGCGCTGAATTACGAGAGTTTGCGGGAAAAGCAATGATATCTCAAGACTTGGACCTAATGTTGGAAACAATGGTTAAACGGATCCGAATGTTATGGACGTATAGATTGAATAAAAAACAAAAGTTTGGAAACGATTTCAAAACAATGGTTAACAAGAAATGGATGAAAATGAGCGACAAATCTGTGGTTATATTAATGTCTTCACAATTGAATTCAATGAATGACAAGAGTAATGAATGTCTCAATACTTGCAATCATTTCTATTTGATTCCCGATTCAAAGGCATGTATTAGTTATGCATTCAATTAAATAACAATTTATTAATGTATTTATCATTTCATAGGATTTTCCCTCAAATATAACCACTGATTGTGTGGACACAAATGAATCAATTCATGTGACAAACGCTGTTATCGTTGAGAAATTGATCCAAATATTCAACAAATAAATTGCGATTATTTTTATACTTTCAAAATAGGTTTTTTAAAACCTAATGATATTTAAACTTTATATTAGTTTCGTAGTATCGTATTGTAGTCTATTATAAATTATAATGTAGTTTAAGAAATGCTTTAATAAAATTAAATATTTTCTTATATATTCTCTTACATTAGTTATGCTGAATGTATAGCATAGAAGTTTATTTAATTATTTATGGTTTTATAAGACTTTCCCTCTAATATAACCACTGATTGTGTGAACACAAGTGAATCAATTCAAGTGACAAACGCTGTTATTGTCGAGAAATTGATAAAAATATTCAACAAATAATATGAAAATTGTATAATTTGTATCAGTTTTTTGGAAACTCAATAAAACAAAACTTTGTTGTTTTTGAATAAGATATGGAAACAATTTAATTAAAAAATAATTTTTAATTCTTTATAACCACAACAAGTGGTGGCGAGGGTTTACAAAATTGAGTTCAGTATTCAATCGCAATGTTTATTATTTCAAAAGCTTATTCGTTCGTTAACTATAGGAAATAAATCAAACAGATTTTAATTTAGTGCAATAAAAGTAGATATAGCTATCAATGAGAGTGAGTATTAAATTATGCTGAATATTGAAACATATTTTAATATTTAAAGTTATTAAAGACTTTTAAAATACATAATTACATATTTTTAGGGGTAATATATAGCTAAGGTTTAATTAAAAAGTGTATATTTATGATAAAATGCGCTATGTGCAATAAATGCTTATCATTATCAAATTTAAGTTACTTAAAAGCATGTGTTTTCGTAGTGTAGTGGTTATCACGTTCGCCTCACACGCGAAAGGTCCCCGGTTCGAGCCCGGGCGAAAACAATCGTTATCGTTTTATTTTTAATTAAAAAGTTAATTAATTTTTTATGTTGCATATTTATTACAAGTCTCATTATATAATAAATGATTACAGTATTTATTTTTGAATATTGAATATTCTATAAGATTATATTATATTTAAGATTTGATATAAATAACATGAATGTTTGTTAAACATGATGAAATTAACAATTTATACTTATGTTGATAGATCTTCATAAATAATATTATAGTGAATGATATATCTCTGAGTTAACGATCGATACAATGAATTGAATAATACATAAGCCTTATTGACTTTAATATAGATTTGAGACGAGATATGAATCATAAATATTAGAAGTAATATAAAAAATATTGTGCAAAACATAAAAATATGTTTTAAATACCATATTAAAACTGGTGTAAATAATACGATGCATAACATCAAAGCTATAAATATATTAATTGTAATTCAAATTATTGACAAAAACTTTGATTAATTCAGTCAAAGAGATTTTCTAATAGTCTAGGACATTTTATATGTTTAAAAATGGTATTTGTTAGTTAATTTTGTGTTGTTTACATGGGCTATAAGTTTTAAATAACCTGTTATTATAATGTAGTACACGAATTGCCAAACAATTAAAGTATAGCAATAATAAGCAATTAATATCCAAACGATTGAATGAGGGATTGCTATAAATATTTATTCAATTATTAATACAAAGAATATATATGGGATAAAAACTAAAAATACTCCTCAAGTATAATAAAATTATTAATAATTGCAAACACTTATAAATTTCGTTAAAATGTGTATTTAATAACTAAATGAGTTTTAAAATAGTTTTAAAAAATATTAGATTAAATTATGAAAGGTTCGCAACATGCTACATCAAAAATGATATTATCATTAATAAATGTACAAACACTAACTAGTTTAGAAGTTATTAGCAAAGCTTTCTATATGCGACATAGAGTATAAATATAATTGATAAAAGCCAAGGTTGTTTTAATAGATTAACATGTTTTTATATCTAGTACAAACCAAACACACAATAAAGCAGTCTAGAATCATCGAGTTTTCGTAGTGTAGTGGTTATCACGTTCGCCTCACACGCGAAAGGTCCCCGGTTCGAGCCCGGGCGAAAACAATCTTGGTTTATTTTTTGTTTTATTTTTTATTATTTATCAACTTTAAACTTTTCCACACTTTAATTTTATAATAAGTTTGTGTTTGCCTTTTATTTTTATTTAGTTATAGTATTTTTATTATAAACTTTTTATTATGAATCATTTGTTAGGTACTTAATTTAATTGTAGTAAAATAAACAAACTTATTATGAATTTGAGGTATCATTTTTAATTGAAATTACCACGATTCGCTAATCATATTTCAATAATATTATTTGTTTGCATACTTAAAAATATAATATGATTATTGGAAATAATTAAATATTATTTACTTAAACGCAAATCAAATTAACAAAATTATATATATATTATTTATGGTCATATTTAAGGCGCTGTAATAATAAGAATTTAGTTATTAACTAGTTAAACATGGCTATTAAAACCAACGAGGATGTTATTCAACTAAATAAACCCTTACCGGACAAATATGTTATCAAAACTATTGGCACCGATCTATACACACACGTACTTTCATTATTTACATTTAACGGATACACAATCAGGTCCAAGACCCACACGCCCTTGCTTATTTTTGTAATAGTAACAGGGTATATTGTCAAGCTTACCTTGGACCTAATCATTGACTCGGATGACCACGATTTCAATATAATGACTGGGAATTTTGTGCATTTTTTGGGTGTCCGACATCTAGTTAGTATCGGTGCTATTATCTATGGTTTTACCAACGTACTATCTCAGCTATTACATTTTTGGTATAAGTATAAAAACATCAAGCCCACTTATTTACGACCATTTTTACTACTATCGGGTGCGGCGGCGCCTATTGCTGTAGGCCTACAGACCACTCACGATGTATACAGTTTGGTCCGTAGAGCCAATATTCATAGATTCATTGCTAAGAGTGTAGTAAAATCGGCTTTCCCTGTATCAGTACTCGTAGCCGGTGTACCCCTGGCTATGAACGCCCGGTCGGTCCTACAGTTTGCGGTGTTTGTGGTGCCGGCGGTACTCATGTTTACGGCTTATGTCTACTATACCGCCGGTATATTACTGTTTCAAATCAATTACTTTCCAATTATAAGCCATTATCTGTGTCTAAAACTCCGTAGAATTAACATTAAGNACTCGTAGCCGGTGTACCCCTGGCTATGAACGCCCGGTCGGTCCTACAGTTTGCGGTGTTTGTGGTGCCGGCGGTACTCATGTTTACGGCTTATGTCTACTATACCGCCGGTATATTACTGTTTCAAATCAATTACTTTCCAATTATAAGCCATTATCTGTGTCTAAAACTCCGTAGAATTAACATTAAGATCGCTAACATTTATAAATACAGTAAACGGTTAAATAAATGAAACTTTGTACGATTGATGCCCAATATTTGTCAATTCAATCGGCTATTACATAATTCAAAATAATAGGTTGCTTCATAATTAAAAAATGATTTTAAATTTTCATTACTCGACTATGATTACATAGTGAACTACCCAATACATCAATATTAAAATAAGTAATTTTATATTATTGTATTGTGATTTAAAACTTCCGGGACAATTCATCCCAAAATACAATATTTGTCAAACAATCGTATTATAATATTTAATCATTTGTAGTAAATTACAGTTTTTACAAAAAAATATAAATAGAAACATAACCAATAAAAATTATTTAAAGGCCTACAAATGACCGTGCTCAACGATCGGACACAGGGCGGTTCATCGCTATTGAATGGTGAGTTAGAGCTGATGGTTCACCGACGATTAGCTTACCATGGTACTGGTGGCTGGTTTCTAATCGACGAACCGGGAGTAGACGGTAAGGGACTTGAGGTCCGGGGCATACACTACCTGTTTTTCCAGTCCATCGCCGACTCACCAAAACTAACGCGAAGTCTATCCGAAAGTCTGTTTATGGGACCGATCGTAGCGTTTGACAGATACTCGACAGTTGCGGACTATTCGCAAAAATTCGCGACCCGTTTTACGGCGATCGGCGACTCTCTGCCAGAAAGCGTACATTTGTTGACATTAGAGCAGTGGTCAGAGCGGGAAGTGTTGGTTCGTTTTGAGCACATATATGAGACGGCCGACAATCACGAGCTCTCAAAACCGGTTGAATTTAATTTGCAAAAAGTGTTGAAAACTCTAAGTATTGAAAAAGTGGTTGAAATGAATTTAGCGGCCAATCAGTTGCTATCGGAGACCAAACGTCTGGAGTGGCGCTCAAAACACTCGACAAAATCATTTGATATAAGCGGTGGAGGCAGTGATGGCAATGATATGATCGTTAAATTAACGCCACAACAGATCCGCACTTATATTATCACAATTAATCCCAATTATCATAGAGAAGGTAAGATGTACATTATAACTTTTATGTCCATTATGTTTTATAACTTAAAATTATTATTATATTTCAATTTGTAAAATAAATTCAATATATAATTTTTAATTCTTATTTTAATATTTTAAATAATTTGTTATATTTGTCAACAAAACATTAAACAACATCCACTGATCTTTAAGAACCAAATCTAGTTTTTATAAAAGTTTTCAATAATAATATGAGACATTTAAATAGTTAATACAGTTTTTCATAGTAATTCAAGTAGTAGTGATGCTATTCTTATAAGTACTCTTAATTATTATAAAGAAGGTAACTATGTTAAAGGTATTATGTTATAATTGTAATTAAACAAAATTAAAAGATATAATTACTACTACTATTTAATGCTTTTAATAATTAAATATAATTTTTACAGAATGTAATTTTACGTGTATAACCAAATGTAGTATTTTATTATAAAATTATTTTTTAATTATGATAAATAATATAAAATACAGTATAATATCAAATTGTATCCTCATATTATTAATTGGCGAGTTAATAATTTAATAATGGTAACTATTATAAATAGTTAAATATTATTTTGCTGCATTATTTAATTTAAGCAATTTAGTAAACAATTTATTTATGACCATATTGTATTAAAATATTTATCTAATTTATATTTTGCAGCCAAATGTACGCACAGTTGGGTTAATGCGAGTCAGACTGCAATCCCGGGCAACGCATATATAGCCGGTTATGATATCGACAAAACACCGCTCACTATATGTCGACACAAACATAACGACGATCTGATCGCAGGCAGAGCTGATAAAGTGGTCGGTTGTGTCCTTACGTGGGGTGGCGTTGAGATCGCACTTAAAGGCAGCGACGAGTTTGAGGTATTGGTGGCCAACGATGTGGAGTGGGTTCCCCGACACGGGGAAGACCCGGTGCCTACCGGTGCTCTCGTGGCCGGCAATAAGGGTCAACCAAACACTGACACATACATCGGTCGGTGCGATACACACGGGGCTAAACTTGTGGGCAAAATTGATTACCGGTTTTTCTACGGTTACCATGGTGCTGAACTGCCCGATTGTATTAATCATGAAATTTTGGTTTGCAATTAATTAATTAACGGTAATAATTTTTCTTTAATAAAATTTAAATATTATTTAAAATTTATTTCTAAATTTTTAATTATTTTAAAATAAGTTTAATAATTTTGATTGCTTTTAATAAACGGTTAATTATTTCACATTTAATTACTAATGTCAAATATATTAAACTAACTTTATATTGTCAATTAAAATATACATTGTATATTATTCTGGTTATAATATCGCTAATTGATAAGAGCAAATAAGAGTATTAATTCTTATGTGCTCACATGGTGTAAAAGTATGTTTGTTGAGGTTGCGCAGAGAGTCCATAAGCAAGTTATTTTATTTTATTTCTAATATTAAACTGTAAATTTATTTAATTATTACAGTATTTAATTTAATTATTAAATAATTTAATGCTTGTACAGTGTGTTCCGTGGTTTTTACATATTTGTAATTTTAGTAAATGTAAAATAAGCCCGAAAACAATATGATGCAAATTAACGAGTTACAAGTATTTTGAAAACCGCTAAATTAATCAACTCGCCATATTCAGGTGTGTACTACTAAATAACTTACGCACAACAAACCCATATATATGTTTAACACAAAGGTTACGACTAATTATATTGTAATAAACATAAAGTAATTCTATTGGCTAATTATAATTAGAATTAAAAGAATTAATAATTAAAGGATTCCAAAAGTTTTTACAATTTTGAATAACCGGTGGATTAAAGCCATTATTTTCCATATATTTATTCATAAATACTTTTCCCAATTGTTGCAAATTAGATGTCAATAGCATATAATTAATACTAACACAGCCATCATTTAATGGCGTGTATGGCAACCATTTTCTGTTATTCACCGGCGGAACAGTACTGCAAAATATTTGAATGTAAATATCAATATATTGTAAATGTGTGAATGTAAATACTAATAATTAAACTAATATTAGCAATTTTTTCACAATTATTAAAAACAATAAATACCCAGTTTTTGCAAATGTTGTCCATATATTCATCATAAGAGAGCTCATATATCTATCAGTTTTAGTATAATTAGACTCGTAAAAAGGTTGACCAAATACCAGCGGGACATCATCTTCATGTTGGGCTCCATAACACCACGTGCTGTTATAACAAGGAGATTGACTGTTGGCGTATTGCAAGTAATATTGGTGTACATTAACCGAGAAATTTGAATATTTAGCTAAATATTGTCCATATAATACCGTCGGACACACAAACTCGTAATCTGAAATGGCTTGAACTACAGTCGCCCGCAAACCATTGGTTTGACTAATATTATACCAATTGCTAAATGTTTGCGTATATATTTGTGCCAAAGTCTTATTGTATGGTTTATTTTCAAATATTGTTAATAAATCTGTTTTAGCAATTTCTTTATCCGTTACAGCGAATGGAATGGTAGGATCGTATTGACCCCAATAGGGTATAACTAAATTTAAAACAGGACCTAAAATGGCCGCTTCGATAATGTTGTGTCCCATCAGTACATTCATGTCGTGGCGGAAATTGTGTTGTTTTAGAAGTTGGTAAGGATTTAGGGGTAAATACTGGTCGCCATAACATAATATAAACGGATATAATTGTGTTAAAACTGAGATATCAGTGACTTTTCCCTTATTCCACACAATGTCTATATTCTGTGCGTTTAATAACTCTTCGACAGACTTTGTGCGAAGACATGCGATATAATCGGTGTGTGTATTGCAGCCCAGAAAACCGGCAAACCTTTTGGCTACTGCTGTAGTGCTTGATCGAGAGTTATTAACACCTGTTAAAATTGTTCCTGATACAAATATTTGTAATAAATAATTGTGTAAATCAGAAATACTATTATTAATTATACCTTATTAAAATCTTACCAGATTGTATAATAGACTTTTTAAAATAACCATTTGACACATTAGACAATATGTGAGCGCTAACAGATATAGCACCGGCGCTCTCACCAAATATTGTAATATCATTGGGATTAAAGCCAAAATGTGTGATATATTGTTGCGTCCAATTCATTGCCATCGCCTGATCCCAGAGACCGGCATTTCCGGGAGCGTCCGGCCTATCGGTACACATAAAACCAAACACATCTAACCTGTAGTTAATAGTGACCACAACAACATCTCTTATGACCGACTGTTGGCCATCATATTCAGTGAAAGACCCGGTAGTAAAGCCGCCTCCAAATATCCAAAACATGACGGGCAAATTGGCCGATGTATGTAGTGTTGGCGTCCATATGTTTAAATACAGACAATCTTCGCTTATTGTTGTTGGCGTCACATTTAAATTTGATGTTTGCGGACAACTCAATGAAAATTTAATTGCGTTTATAGTTTTAATTTGCGAATAACTTATACGGACTGTACGTCGGAATCGTAAGCCTCCCACTGGAGGTGTAGCGTATGGTATGCCCTAAATATGTTTATTTTTATTATGATGACTTATAATTGACCAGATAATTACCTTGAATATAGTTATAGAAGTTGTTGCATTTGTTTGTGTGTTATTAAGACTTTGTGTTGATATTTGGGAAACATATCCATTAAAAGTATAATTTCCTAACCGAACTGTAGGCCAACCGTTTGCTGAAACATAAATTAATCATGATAAACTTTATATGCTATGATGATATGTCAATATTAATATTATACCACATAATATATAATTTACAATTAAAATAATTATTAAACAATCTAATACATTCAACGATCTTATTAAAATATTCATAATAAATTATTAAAATATTAATTTTGATATGATTCACTTAATAAAATGCAAAAATTAATATTCAAATGAGTAATAAATAAAATTTTTATTATATGGTTATAATTATAATTATCTATTAATAATTATGGATAGGACTTTAGTGCAGTTTTGTCTGTAATATGCAATTTTTAAAAATATAATAATGATTATCGCAACTATTTTATAAATGTGAAACATTAATTGAATAGAGGATTTTTTGTTACCCTTTGACTGATTCACTACTTTTATGAGTCTGAATATTAAATGACTCATCAAGTCCTATCTCTATTAATAATTAAGGACAGCAAACGGATTCTTTTTTGGATGCTTTTACACTGAAAAACATAACTTTAGATACAAGTAATGTTTGATTTATTGCTTTGAACACAACTTTAATATTTCTTATAATGAAATTTCATCATTTTTTCAGTGTAAAAGCATCTAAAAAAGAATCCGTTTGCTGTCCTTATTAATAATACATTTTTATCATTTAAATTTTTATTCATATCCTAAAACTGTTTTGAATCATATTTTTGCAGCTAATTTCAAGTCAATGATCCCACAATCGTTAAATGGACCACATGTTCAAAGAAAAAAATCTTTAATTCTTTAAATGTAAAGTATATTAAAATTTAACATTAATTAATTTTAATGTTTATTATTAATATTTATAACTATAACAATATTTATTTATATTTTAATTGTCGAATTCGTGTCTAATTAATAAATATTTTGCAAAAATCTATAAAAATAATACAATACATTTAAAATGCTTCACATTTTAATTATTTTTAATAAACAATTTTAGTGTACATTTAGTGTATTATTTAGTTATATTATTTTTAATAAATTTTACAAATACATTTATCAATTTAGCAGTCAATTAAAGATTAATATAAATTATATAATTAAAATTATTAAATTGTAAATAGGTTATTGAAATGAATTAACAATTATTTGGTTCCAAAAGTTTTTACAATTTTGAATAACGGGTGGATTTAAACCATTATTTCCAATATATTTATCCAAAAACTGTTTTCCCAATTGTTGCAAATCAGATGTTAATAGCATATAATTTAAACTAACATTTCCATTAGTTAGTGGTGAGTATGGCAACCATTGATTGTCATTTACTGACGGAACAGTACTATAAAAATTTACATAAAAATTTTAATTGCATTAAACAAAAATACGTTTAATAGTAATAAATACCCTATTCTGGCAAAAGTTGTCCATATGTTCATCATAATAGTGCTAATATACTTATCTGTATCTGTATAACCAGACACATAAAAGGGTTGGCCCCAAACTAACGGTACATCATCGGTGTGTTCGGCCCCATAACACCACGTGCTGTCATAACACATCGATTTACTGTTGGCGTATTGGAGGTAATATTGGTGTACACTAACAGAGAATTGGGAATATTGTGCCAAATATTGCCCAAACAATACCGTCGGACAGACGTATCTATAATCGGATAGCGCTTGAACAACAGTCGCCCGCAAAGCATTTGTGTCAAGCATATTATACCAATCCGTAAATGTTTGAGTATAGCTTTTGGCCACACTATCGGCGAAAGACATGTTCGCAAATATTGTCATTAAATTATTGTAAGCGTTTTGTTTGGACGTCAGGGCGTAGGGCACTGTCGGCACATACAGTCCCCCTACGAATGCCACTAAATTAATGGAGAGTCCGACAAACGCTCCTTCAATAATATTATGTCCGGACAACACTTTTAGGTCCGGACGAAAAGTGCGTGCCTTTAGTAATGCCAACGGATTAGTGGGAAAATATTGGTCGCCATAACAAATGGAAAACGGGAATAAATCGTTAAATAGTTGAATTCCCACTCCTTGGCCAACATTCCACTGGTTTGCCAACACTTGTCCGCCAATCAATTCAGCCGTAGACTTATTACGAAGACATCCCACATAATCCATGTTTGGATTACAGCCCATGAATTTGGCAAATCTTTGAGCTATCACTGTGTTTATTGATCTTGAACCAATTTCATTGCTAAATATTGTACCTGTAGGTAATGATTAGATTAGACATAAATTAAATTTATTTTATATATAATTTTGCATTAAATTTAATACTATTGAAAGTGTAATAAAATATATTAAAATTCTTACCCGATTCAAGAATTGCTTTATTAAAATAAACATTAGATACTTTGGATAATATATTAGCGCTAACGCAAATACTGCCGGAACTCTCTCCAAATAGTGTAATATCATTAGGATTTCCACCAAATTGTCTGATATATTGTTGCGTCCAATTCAATGCCATCGTCTGATCCCATTGACCAACATTTCCGGGTGCGTCCGGCCTATCGGTGCACAGATAGCCAAACACTAATGACCTGAAGTCAATGGTGACGACCACTACACCTCTTATAGCCAACTGTTGGCCATCAAAGTTACTGGCCACAGGGGTCGGTATATTGCCAACAAACGCTCCTGGTAATATCCATAACATGACCGGTAGATTTGCATTTACATCAATAGTTGGCGTAAATATATTTAAATACAGACAGTCCTCGTTTGCATAGAGGATATTTCCCAGTTGTGGACAACCATTAGTAAATTGTGTGGCGTTTATGGTTTTCATTTGTGAGTAACTTATAGGGACTGTTGGCCTAAATCGCAAGTCTCCCACTGGGGGTGTGGCGTATGGTATGCCCTAAATATTAATTACTTATTAGAATGATAATTAAGTACTATTTTTAAAAATAATTACCTTGAATATATTAATAGGAATCGTGGCATTTGGTTGGGCGTTATTAAGACTTTGTGTTGATATGTTTGATATGATCCCATTAAAAGTAAAATTCCCTAACCGTACAGTTGGAGCTATTTTTGAATTAATTATCTTGTTAATAATTATCTAATACAAAGTTGAAATATGTGTCATTTATTTTTTATACCACAATTGATTTGATTTTCTTGTAAAATATATATTAACACAATAATTAATATTTTACTATTGCAAATTTGATTTAATAAACAAAACATTTTAATAAATTTAAATAACACAATCTAATAAATGAAATATTATTAAATGCTCAATATAAAAACAAAATTTATGTTACTAATATATTTTAGCATGATAACATAAACTAAGAACTTCTAGCTAAAATATAGTTGTAATGTAACTTTGTAAATGTTTTGATAGACAGCTGTCACAATAATAAAACCTTAATTTTTCGGGAATTCCCAAATAAATTTAATCATTTAAATGTAGGAGAATAAGAACCTAAGAGGATTATAATGGCTACAAAATATATCTATATTTTCACCAATTTTTCCGATTTTTGAACATTTTTCAAAACTCTTTAAAACTTACTTTTATGTCGAATTTTTCTAACAAACTCAATTTCTATTTAAACTAATGATGAATTTTGTATATTTTAATCAAGAATGTATTTTATAAAGTGATTAACAAATATTTAAATCTCTAATTTAATTAATATTATTCTCTAAATATGAACATGTTTTAATAATTATATTAGTTATATTAGTTTTTGTAGTTATTAATAATAACTTATTATAGTTATAATAAGAGTGTATTTTATTATCAATAATATTTCAACTAATGTAAATTATTAGGATTTATACAATATTAAAATTTGAAACAATAATTTATTACTTATTTACGGATTAATATTATGAAATTCACTTTAATTCAATTTATAACACATTTTAAAATAATAAAAATACTTTACAATTTTATTTACATATTTAGTTTTGTGAGTTTTTATTCCCGAAAAATAGAGGCTTTACTAATCATATTACCTAAAGACAATTAATGTATAAGGTGAATTAAATTTAAGGTCAATGATACTGCAAATGCAGTGTATATAATGTCAATGTTATTACTAATAATAACTTATTAGTAAGCATGGCACAAAACATATTCAAATATTTGAAGCGGTTAGGGATATAAAACTGGTGATTAAAGAGTAATTTGAATCATGTAATAAGGGTTAAATCAACAAAATATATAATATGTAAAAATATGTTACCCTTTAAAACATTTTAAGCTATAATATAGTGTTCTTTATAAATATTGTATAATTATTTATTCAAAATAAGAAAGTCATTATAAATGATTTATTAATACAATAAAATTACACCATTAATAATTATTGATTATAGTCCGTAATAATCGCAAAATTGTTCAGAAATATATCAAATAAAATAATACTCTTAAATAATTTCAATTTTAAATAATATAAAAATTATCATTGTTCATTACATTTATTTAAACACTTTAGTCCTTTGGATAATTACAACAGTTAGAATTAAATGAATTAATAATTAGTCGATTCCAAACGTTTTTACAATTTTGAATAACTGGTGGATTAAAGCCATTATTTCCTATATATCTATTGGTAAATACTTTTCCCAGTTCTTGTAAATCAGATGTGAGTAGCATAAAATTTATACTAACATCATTATAATCTAGTGGCGTGTATGGCAACCATTTTCTGTTATTCACCGGCGGAACAGTACTGCAAAATATAAGAAGATAAATATTAATATATTTATTATAATATACATGTAGTATAGTTTAGATACAGTCTACAGATTTAGAGTGTAAGTCGTTGTAAGCATTGAGAGAATGACTTAGTTTTTGCAAACCACGACTAAGTTTACACAACTAACGACTTACAATTCAAAAAGATTGTATTATCTAGATAATATAGCAAAAGTATACTTTACCCAGTCTTAGCAAAAGTAGTCCATATATTCATCATAAGAGCGCTCATATATCGATCGGTGTCGGAATAATTAGGCGCAAAATATGGGAAACCAAATACTAACCAAACATCATCCCCATGTGTGGCCCCATAACACCACGTGCTGTTATAGCAGACCGATTGACTGTAGATGTATTGGTAGTAATTTTGGTGTACATTAACTGAAAAGTTTGAATATTTGGCCAAATATTGTCCAAACAATACCGTCGGACAGGCAAACAAATAGTCCGCAAT
>CAJPIZ010002429.1:2378-13671 GCA_905368565.1 Medioppia subpectinata
TAACAACTGACAAAATAGTTTTATTATGTATGAAAGATATGCCGTATAATGACAATCGGGTTGTAATAAATATAATCCATAAAAATAACATTAATTGTGAACAACGTTTCATACGGTGTATATCGTCTTCATTGAGTTGTTTAATGATATTAACGATTAATTTCTTGATTTTCATTGATTTTAACTCTAATAATAAAAATCCAATTAAAATAATAAACATTCTGTTTATTATTGATATTCGCCACAGATTTTTGTATAATGTTTTGTTTGTAATCAATTGATTGTATGAATAGCATAGACTCCAAACACATATCATCATAAATGTTAATTTAAGTATATATTTAAATATTTAAATACTCTTTGTAAAAATGTTAGTTTAGTTTTTAATAGCACATCGAAACCAAATAAAATCAATATTAGTAAAAATGGATGTAAATATGATTTAATTTTGATAAGATCAATAGTTTAATTTAAATCTACACATGTTGTTATTTAGTCCTTGTTTAAAATATCTAATAACTTCATTTACATTACTATTCATATTATACAGTTTATATTAGATCTGAAATCAAAGCTTAGCAAAACAAGTATAAATGTTGGCGAAAATATTCTAGATAAATAATAATTTATTGTTTAGTCATTTTATAAAGTTTAGTTATATTTATATTAAAAATAAATATTAACAATAAATTAAATATTTATTAAAATATACAATTATAATTCAAGAGCTTTAAAAGCTCTTTAAACGTATGTAAATTTAATAATAATTTATAAATAAAATAAATTATATTAGATTGCTTTTAATTAATTTAATTACTTTTAACAATAACACACTTTTCAAGTAATGTTAAAAATATTTACATGCATACAAAAATACATATAATATTAATAAGTTATTAAACAAATAAAATCATTTAATAAAAATATGAATTTTGTTTACAAGTTGATTGAAAAAACAAGTTTATTTTTAGAACATGTTAAATCAATAACAATTAATAGTATTAGAGTAGTATTTCAATAACAATTAATAGTAGATAATAAATGATTTTTTAAAACACTCAGGTTAATTAAATAAAGAAATTATAATAAAAATATAATATTAAACGTTTATTATTAACAAAACAATACAAATAATTATTGATTAAATGATTTGTAATATAAAAACTATAATAATAAAATTATTAAATATTAATGTTAAGCAACTTATAATTATCGGCAATTGAATTAATATAATATTAGTTTAACATAGTTTATTGGTTAAAATTATGTATTATAAAGCATTATTAAATAATAAAATTTAATTAGATTATGAAAGTAGTATTGGTTTACGTATTTATTATGTTATTTAATGAAATAATTTTTAATAATTTTTAAACAATTCAATTAACATAACAGTGAATGTAATGACAGAATCGAGAAATTAAAAAAAATTACATTAATTGTAAAGACATTAAATGCCATGTATTTTGTTTGTGAATACGATTTAATATTTAAAGTTTAGAGTTTAAATCTCTGGTAGTCATTGGAGTACAGGTTTTATCATAACATAAAAGTAATTCATTAACAATCGGTCTATGGGTTTGAAAGTATTTAATTACCAATAAATATATAATATTTATAATTAAAATAATGCAATAATATGTTAATTATTTAATAAGTTAATTAACATAACAGTGAATGTAATGACAGAACTCATGAAAACAAATAGAAATTTCAAATCCATAGTAAACACATTGAATGCCATGTATTTTGTTTGTGAATATCTTTCAAAGTTATCTCTCATTAAAACCCAAAACAATAACTCTTTTGAATTCAGCGAAGGATTACTTTTATCATAACATTTTATCAATTCATTAACAGTCGGTCTATTAGTTTGAAAGTAATTGATTGTCAATAAATATATAATATTTATAATGAAAATAATAAGATAATCAATAATACCATAAATTACATTCAAATATAGCGCATGGTCAATTTGTTTATTGACTGTAATGTGTGTTAATCTGAGACAAGTTGTGGAAAACAAGTCACAAAACCATAAAAACGGAAAAATGCCCAAAACTTTATTAAATCTCTCTTTAAATGTTTGAATATTTAGTAGAATTTGATTAAGTCTTTCGTAATTTATTTCATTATTTTCTTTGATTAATAGTTTATTTTCCAATAAATATATTGAATAACATATTTGTATCAATAGTAAACTAACGGTAGCGAATAAACCATCTAGTTCAATATTAAACATCATAGTATAAATAACAACTGACAAAATAGTTTTATTATGTATGAAAGATATGCCGTATAATGACAGTCGGGTTGTAATAAATATAATCCATAGAAATAACATTAATTGTGAACAACGTTTCATACGGTGTATATCGTCTTCATTGAGTTGTTTAATGATATTAACGATTAATTTCTTAATTTTCACTGATTTTAACTCTAATAACAGAAATGCGATAAAAATAATAAACATTTTGTTTATTATTGATATTCGCCACAGATTTTTGCTGAATGTTATGTTTGTAATTAATTGATTGTATGAATAACATAGACTCCAAATACATACCATTATAAATGTTAACTTAAGTATATATTTAAAAACCCTTTGTAAAAATGTTAGTTTAGTTTTTAATAACACATTGAAACCAAATAAAATCAATATTACTGAAAATGGGTGTAAATATGATTTTAAAGTTAATTTACACATTTTATCATTTGTACGTTGTTTGTTATATTTAATATTTATATTACTGTTCAGATTATACCAGTATGAAATATTATAATACAATTATGATACAGAAGTAATGAATATATAAGGTAGATAAAGTTAAATAAGGTAAATAGTAAGATAAATTGAAATATATTTAATGTTCATGTTGACAAGTTTTTATTTACATGTGATTTAAATTAATGTCAATCTTTAGAAAATATACAGCAACAATATAATAATTATTTTATATTAATTGTCATAAAATGACTTAATAATTATTGTTATTAATATTATAAAATAACATTATTGATTGAAATTACTATTAATTTAGAAATATTCTGAAATGGCATTATATTTTACATTATGTAATACACATTGAAAGCCCAATTAAAGTGTACAAAATGTCTACAGTATTATATGATTATTTGTATTAATATAACATCAAACCAATTAAGTTGACATTACTTTAGCCAAAATTGATATACAGTTAACAATCACCACAACTGATCCCAAACACAAATCAATACTTTTAGGCGACAATAAAGTCATGATTTAGGAAATACCAGTTTAGGTACCAATCTATGAATAAATTTACATTAATACATATTTCAATGATAATTATATTAATTATGATTAATATAAAAACATTTAATTTATACCAAAGAAAGTAATAATAAATGATTATATATGAAACCAATACAATATTCCTTAAATACATAGCTATTCATAAGAAACATATCATAACAATAGAAACCGATGTCACGGGCAGAGAGTCTCTCAATAAATGTCTTAATTTTTAATCTCTTGACAATTGGTATAGACTTGTGTTTCAAAGCCGAGTACAGTATAGGCAGTGAATGGTTAGCAGATTTTGATATCCATGTACACATGTATGTAATGAAAAACACAATGGTAAATAATAGGCCAAAAGTAATTGCACATGCAATAACTAAAGCAAATTTAGTGTCCGGGGCAAATATTAGGTACAAAATTATCTCTAAGGGAATTGTAACTATATAATACACAGTGAAGAATAAATATTTATACAATTGATTTAAATTGACCGTCATTTTAGTGATTGTGTTCGTCGATCGCATTCATAAGCCAAGAATATTTACCATATTTAACGGCTAAATATATTTTGTAATTAATTTCATTGTATTTATACTTAATATAAGTGTTGGTCATTAAGAAGAAAATAGCTCCGAAAATAGCGGTCGCATACATCTCGCTAACCAGAAACACATCGACAATAAACCAGAAACATATACCATGTATAGTAAAACCAGAGCCGGGAGTCAAATAAGCCATAATATATGCCGCTATACATAAACTGCTTGTTATGACAACGTATGGCCAAAACACGACAGTCGGGAGATATTTAGTCAACAAAGGCCATGGCAAACGTTTGAAACAAGACATTTAATTTAGGTGAAAATTTATTCATGAACAAACAATTAATAACGAAAAATAAATATACAAAAATTATTTATGTAACATAAACCATTTTGTACCTGGATCATATTTTGGGCCGATATTCAAAACCAGTTTCCGGGTTAACTAAACAAGTTATTCAAAAAATTCCAACGGATTCGTCAATTAAATGTTGAATATGAAATAATTGAAACTTAATTGAGTAAAAGTATTTGTAGAGAAATACTGGATTTCCATGCTATGTAGCTTGTGAAGCTTATAAAACTGGTAAAAATTAATTTAAATTTCTGTGCATAGAGGCCAGAAGTCTTGGGCCACAAATTGATAAATAAGTTGGGGTAAACACCTATATATTGAGCCAATGTCCCAATCCTTTAGTTTTAAATGAATAATTATTTTGTTTTGCAAAACAAAATCTCGTATAAAATTAAATTCTGATTAGATTTAAGTTTGATTAGTATTGAATTAAAATCCTTGTGTTTAATGATAATTGACTTATCGATCGACCAGTGGTTAAAGTCTTGCAGTACTTCACTACTTGTCGGTCGATTCTCGTCCATAAAGTCAACCATTAATCGCAGAATTTGATAAAATTTATTAAAATTTGTCGCAAATTCAGATAAACTGTATTTTTGTAATGGATTTTCACTATAAAAACAATAACGTGTTTGTCATTAATTATTTGACGAGAATTAAAGTAAATATGTTATAAAAGTGTTATACATATTGAATAAATCAAACAAATGCTGTGCAATAACTGCCACACTATAGATATCGGCTTTGGTTGTGTACCGGCGCTGATGTACTTCGGGGGCCATATATTGTGAAGTACCCACACCTCCCGTATGGCTCATGGATGGCATCACGTGATCGGTGGCCAAACCAAAGTCACATAATTTTACACAACGATTGGACTTAATGTTGGCATCAATTAATATGTTGTCGGGTTTGAGATCCCGATGAATGACTGGCGGATCACATGAATGCAGATATTGAACACATTCTAAGATTTCTTTGAATATTTCACATGAAATGAAAAACTCAAAGACATTCATCTCTTCTTCCGGTTGTCTCTCAAAGACAATGGGTTTGTCTTTGAGAACAGATTTAAGACTTTGTGAACAGAACTCCATTTGAATGAAGAGATGATTGGACTCAAGCCATGAATCGTAATATTTAACGACACAATTTGAGTCCAGTTTTGCCAAACTTTTCACTTCCTGTAAAACTTTTTGCTTCTTTTCTTCACTAAAATCTGTACAAATATTATGAAAATTGCAAATTATTTAAACAAATATTCATTGAATTTACCCCCGAATTGTACTCTTTTAACGGCATATATCTTATCATCACAACTATGGTAAATTATTTTGACATATAAATTATGCTATACATTGCAATCTCTAATGTTATATAAGAAACTACCAGTTGCACGGTAAACGTGTTTCTTATATGGAGGTTTGTGTATAAACAGAACCTATGGCTGACATCTCAATGAATTGGGTTTTGAAATTACCATCATTTGAATTGTTGTAATCTGTAATATAGTTTTTAATAATACCTCTTTTACTTGTTTAGGAAACTTCTCCATAAAAAATACCTACCCATAAAAAACTTATTTATGGAAATTTAAGCAAAATTAGCACTCTATATAAGAAACTAGCTAACATTTTACAAAATAATAACCACGTTTAAATCATATTTTCAAAACTAAAATTGAGAACTAACAATATATTACATTATATATTACAAATTAGTTTAATTTATAAAAAAGTTAATTATAATTATTATATTATCATTGAAACCTTTTAATAACAAAACAACAAATATAATATGATATTTAACGTGTTTATACACAAACCTCCATATAAGAAACACGTTTACCGTGCAACTGGTAGTTTCTTATATAACATTAGAGATTGCAATGTATAGCATAATTTATATGTCAAAATAATTTACCATAGTTGTGATGATGAGCATGATCGTTGATGTTTATAGCGGGATACGACTGTAGTTCTGGTATATTTGTGTCACACTTTGCAGAGACTATCTGTTTGTCAATAACTAACGGAAATTAAATAATTTATTATTTATAATAAAAGTAAAATAGAATTAATTGGTTTCCAATCTATAATACGTTTGCTATGACTGGCCATCAGTTGTATTGGTTTGGCTTTGGTTTCATTTCTACCATTACTTGACTTATCACTAATTTCTTTCAAATTAATTGTATTATAAGTTATTTTACATTCATTGGCGTAAAAGTCGATAAAATTATTATAATTTGTTTCAATTATTTTGCGTTCTTTTGATATTTTATATATTTTATCGTTTATTAAAACACACATGAATTCATTATATATATATGAATTAATTTGTGCTAATTTTTGAAAGTGATGTTCAGATAGTATTTGTTTTGGACTTTTTTCAGTCATTTGTTTATTGTTTTCATAATATTCTCCACAAAAATATAAACCATTTGTTGTCAGAAAATATGTTCTACGACCACAACAATTAATTGTTTTCATATTATTTACATTTGATATGAATCGAGGTTTCCTAACTATCGTATCTGTTATATTCAGAGAATGGTTTGGTTATGGAAAATGTAACCAAACAAAACAGTATTTGTTATTTAAAATAATTCAATATGTACAGTATTCAATTATTGGTAGAAACTAAAGTGCCCGTGCACCTACAACACAGGCACATTAGCATCTATCTCAATTATCACAGTGCTGTGCATTTGTCGTCACATTATATGACAAATATTTATTTTTTGTACCGTCTCTATAACCAAACCATCCTCTAACTGTTATGTGACCCAATCTATGGTTACTTTTTTCACCCCAACTAAAGACATGTCCGTCAGATGTGATGACAAATGAAGAGCAATAACAACAATAAACGGATTGTATTTTATAATAATTATAAAAATAATTATTATTAATGAATTGTATTTCAATCGGTGTATAAATATTTTCACGATTTCCACAACCAATTTGTCCGAATTGATTCCAACCCCAGCCATAGACCCGACCATCACTTGTGAGGGCCAGAGTGTGTTGAGAACCACAACTAATTTGTTCGATGTTTTGATTATTAAAATATGTTATAATCTCTGGTTTATAATAAACTTTTTCATTATCTGTTATTACATTTCGTGCCAATTGACCACGGTCATTACATCCAAACGCATATATTATATTCATATCATTCACTGCTAACACAAAATCACATCCATTGACAAAGTATTGTATGTTTTGATGACATAATTCTGGTATTATTTCTGGTGATAGTATTGGACTGTTGTGTCCTAAACCAAGACATCCATTATTATTATAACCCAATCCATAGACCATATCATCGTGTGTAACAAATAATACATTACATCTATAATTACAATTTCTAAAAACGTGGATTTTTAAAATATTTTGTCTAATATTTATCGGGATTTTATCACAAACTGAAAACGTGTCAATTAATTCACACATTTTAACAAATATTTAAAATCAATTACAAAACATACTAATTATATTATAACAAAGAAATACAAAGTATTAAACGGTTTTATTGCTATAATCAGTGAAATCTATTGGAGACATAGATTAGATAACTAAAATATTTCATACAATATAAATTATATTATAAAATATATAATTACTATTGCGTTAATTTGGCGCATGCGTTTTAACGCATTTTCAGCCCTTCGTCACTACTTATGCCCTTTATATTTGTCATTTATATTGTAATATTAACTGTACTTTAACCATCTGTCCACCTTCTTAAAATAGTCCCGCGAAGAACCTTCTCCCGAAATAAATCTCGGAGTTGCAGAGCAGCTAATTTATAGGATAGTCGAGATGGCAGCAGTGAGGGGATAAGCGAGAGTTTATTATAAGTGAATGCAATGAACTGTGAAGAAGCAACGATTCAAGGAGTTTGCGCACTCGTTACTAATTACAACTATATTGCCGATTAGACCTTTAGAGTGTTGTGCAATATTACTCTAAAGCATTGACAGTGCATTGAATCTGCTTAACACTCATGTCTGGTTACTCACTCACCACTGCTCGGTAGAGCTGTGCTTATCGACTATAGTCATTATTGCACTCACAATGTCTTGCAATCACTTTATATCCTTTTTAACAAATACTTTCCCATTGTTATAATGCTTTGTATGTTAAAGCATTTTCTATTTATGCCATTGTAGAAGATAGTGTACTGTATTCATAGTTTAGTATACACGTTGATAAAGTTTCAAAACATAGTTTTAATGTAAAAACAATGGTTCAGAAATTATTTATTTATTTAATAAAAACCCCATATTTCTATTTAAATAGAAATATGGGGTTATTTACAGCAAATTTTAAAGGAAATTTACAGCAAAAATATATATAATCATTATTACCTTCTATTTCACATTAAATACAATAATAAACAAAATGTTTTATAATTAGCGCTTTTAACAAAAATCTTTTTGTTTGTGTTATTATAACTATTGTTTAAATCATTTTGATGGTTACATAACTGTCAAACAATGAGTAATTGTTTTCAACACATTGTTTGCTTAATTTGGGCCCACATTCCTCGCGCAATACACCTTGTGATCTTGTATTAGTTGATTGAAATGTTGTGGTATTTGATTGAACGAAACTCTTCTTCATAATCACTGTTCACCTCTTAGGCGCTCTGTTCGGTATATGTTGAGTGATCAGAGACTTGCAACTCATCCGGTTCTTCATCACTTGAGAATCATCCGAACTATCGATTGCTAACAAGTCCTCTAACTGTTAATTTAGTTTTTTTACTCATTTTATTAATTATTTACTTTAACCACAATAAACAAATAATCAATTAAATCACAAAATGCTGTTTGTGGCATCAACATGTATTACGCACAAAAATAACCCCATATTCATATTTAAATATGAATATGGGGTTTTTGTTTTTACATTATACATTTATTGTAATTTATGGATAAGTTATTAGACATTAACTTATACAATATTGCGCAAACTCTATACGCAAACCCCAGCAATACAACTCATACAATGCATACATAGCATTCAATGCACTAAATCCAAGGGAGATAACTCTCCATGAAGGCTATGCGCGTTACTATTGATGTGCGCGCCGTCTGTTACTCGAGTTATTTGAACCCTTTTTATGCTTTTAACGTGCAGTGCATTAAGTTTGTGCTCATAAGCCAACAAATAGTGCGTTAAAATGGGCAGTCAGTGAGTGGCGGCGCGTCTAAATCTGCTATATAGTTGAAAAGCACTGATTTGTTAAGCGTTCAAAAAGTTGAACGTTTCACCTTCTGGGGGAGTTTTTGTAGTGACCTCTCTTTGAAAATCCACTTCTCGGACACCAGATATGATAATCACATTTTGATTAATTCAATATTTACCCAAATGTTTGATTGAGGCTATGCTGAAATTTTTTAACACTGTCATTAACCGCTTATTTTAGCCAACAGTTTTAAACTCATTACGAGACTTTTCTCGTAAGAAGGCCGACTAATGGTTAATATAAGTATGAATCATATAAAGGGCATAACTAATGAAAGGGAGGGCTGGGGCTAAATGTCGTTTCGGGGGATTAGAAAGTCGTCTCGGGGAGGAGGGTGTTAACGCAGTTGTAAATTTATATATGCTGTTTCAAAAGTATTTCAAAATACATGCCAAATAATTGTAAAATACTTATTTTATTATTGAGTAAATTAAAAATTTACATTAATCTTTCATTAAACATTAATTTAATGCAAAAACTGATTATCAATTTAAGTATATATTTGTAAACATAAATCTCACTTCAGTTTTAACTATAAATTCATAAGTTATAAATGTTTTTAAATTTAATTATTTTAATACTTCGACTGTTATATCAATTCTATTGCCGCCCAATGTTTGGCAAATCCTGTCATTATTAAACAATTAAAACTTTTAATCAATTAATTAGATTATAAATGTATTATAATGCGTTAATTTAACAATATATTAAAGTATGAAATCTAAAACCGTCCGACTTTAAACTGATAACAAATAAAAATTATTATTATATTATATTATCGATAATAATCGCAGATATTTTCCAAAAATCAAATGTTTTTACGTTCACACAATCAAAGCATGTATTTATTAATACAAAATAAATAATTATAAAAATGTATAATAATTTGAACATATATTTCACAATAATTTGAATTTATTGTTGTTTACAGACGCCGTGCACTCAACTAGGTTGATTTTCAGTGCAGACGTCCCATAAGTTTAGAATATTTATTATGAATTGTATTATTGACTGAAATATCAATTCCTTGCAAAACAAATATGACTAACGAGGAAAATGAATGATAATAATGAATCACATTAAACAATAAAATAAATAAAACAATATTTTTAATTGTTTCTCAAGGAATGATTAATATTATTTTTATTAATTTATTAAGTATTATATTACATATAGAGATAATAGATAATATTTTATAGTTAAACTAGCCCATAGCCCGCAATGGAGGGCGTGAGAGCTAAAGTAACAAAAAATATATAATTTTATTCTTTGCTATAAAATATGACTATAAAATATATAACTATAAAATATGAGAGTTGTTGAGTATATGAGAGTTGTTAATAAAATAGTCAAAATAGTCATACTTAAGCATTTAAATAGTAATCAATTATTCATTATTAAATTTTTATTCTGTTACTAAATAAACAATTTTAGGTATTTACAGTAATGATAATAATATTAGTAATAATTAGTAATATTATGATTGTGAATATTGTTTATATTAATAGTAATGTTTATAGTAATATTGTGATTTTCAAATGTGAATCAAATGCAAGCAATGATTTCATTCACTCGAGAGTGAGAGCAATTGAGCTTTACTCAGAAGCCCAACGCTGGTAATAATTTTATATATTGTATTGATTTATTAAATTTATTATCATCATCAATTATATATCTAAATAAACAGAAAATAAATAATTTATAAAAAATATCATAAAGTGCTTTTAAGCAAATTTAATTATAAGCATATAATTAGAAACAATGGCGTAAACATAAAATGCAAACTCAAGAGAACTCATTGGGAATAAGTTTAGACAATAAAAGCAGATATCGTGTGAACACAACCTCTCTATG
>CAJPIZ010002430.1:0-13669 GCA_905368565.1 Medioppia subpectinata
GAGCTCCGAGTGCCTTCCAGCGCCTTATGCAATCGGTGCTCAAAGGATTATTATGGAAATATGTGCTCGTTTACCTTGATGACATAATAATCTATTCACAGACATTTAATGAACATATCGACCACTTGAAAAGTGTCTTCCAACGACTAGAAGATTATAACCTCAAACTACAACCGTCAAAATGTTCGTTTGTTGCCAAACAAACTAAATTCCTTGGCTATATGATAAGCGAAGCGGGAATTTCTCCCGATCCCGATAAGATTACTAGTGTAAAAGACTTTCCGACTCCCAAAACTCAAAGAGACGTCAGATCCTTTCTCGGATTAAGCGGCTATTATAGGTCGTTAATCCAATCGTACGCAAAAATTGCCAAACCTCTCACGCAATTATTGAAGAAAGAATCAGTAAAATCTAATAAAAAAATAACCTGGAATGACGAATGTGAAACAGCGTTTAACGAATTGAAAAGTAAACTTATAGCTAATCCGATTCTCGCTCATTTCATTCCTGAAGGAAAACTAATATTGTATACCGACGCATCTGACTGGGCGATGGGTTGGATATTACACCAAGTTCAAAATGGAAAAGAACATGTCCTAATTTATGGCAGCAAGACATTCAACCCAACTCAAGCAAAATACTGTACAAGCGACAAAGAATGCCTTGCGGTGGTTATGGCAGTGACAAAGTTACGACACTTTCTCGCTGGAGAAACGTTCATCGTTAGAACTGATCACCATTCGCTATGTTATCTAATGAAGATAAGAGACATTTCTGGGAGACTAGGGCGGTATGCTCTTAGACTACAGGAATACGATTTTAAAATTGAATACAAATCCGGAAAGACTCACACTAATGCGGACTGTATGAGTAGATACCCAGTCGATACTAAGAGTGTTGCTGAGGATGACACAATTGAAGAAATCCCAACTTATACAATTATCAATTGTAATAAAGGAATTGAATGCATTAATCGTGCAAATCTTAACGATACTTATAATAAAATTGAAAATCATCTAATCTGTGAAATTCCGGACCTTAACTTTGAATGGGTTAGTGACGTTTATCAGTCAGCAAAAGACAATAAACTATATCTCGAAAGCCTGTTTTAATGTTTGTTACTGTAGTATTTAATATTGTAACTTTGTTAACTATACTGGGATCTTGTTGTTTTGCTAGGTACCTGAAGTTCAAACTAGGCATTAAATCTCTCGCTTAGTCGTTGCCAACAACACAATTATATTCTGAAAGATAGAATTTTATATAGAAAAACGTTTGACGATTTTGGTAACTCAAAAGACTTATTGTGTTTACCGAGACATATGCGACAAGAAGTGTACGTTCTTTATGTGCCACCTGAATACCCGCCTGTGTACCCTATAAAGTTCTCACGACGATTTTAAGCTCTGGCAAAGATAACCGGATTTGCTCTATTTTCATAAGCATTGAAATAATTTTCGACATCGTGCTGCCAATTTCGTAAACTCGATCCTGGCAAACCGAAAGGTTTATTACAACCCATACACGTCGATAAACCCATGGATTTAATTGGAATGGACATTATGGGTCCGCTGCCTCGGTCATTCGATCAAAAATACATAATTGTATGCGTTGACTTTGCAACGAGATACGCTGTTACAGCAGCAATGCCCGACTCAACATCACAAGAGGTCAGCAAGTTCTTTTTAAAATCTATTGTATGCAAATATGGTACTCCTCGCCGAGTGATCACCGACAGAGGAAAACAGTTTGTTTCCGCTGCTATGGAAGAAGTGTTCCGGTTTTTCGAAACCGAACACAGCCGCTGTTCGTAAATGGTGGGTTTATGATTACCTAATTGACTTGCTTGCTTGGCTAGGAATAACCTGAGTTAACGATACATATGATTGTGTTTGGTTTTTAGTACCAGTTTTCACAATGGGAAATAACTTAAGCCTCACAACTCTTCTAAAAGTTTAAGTACTAACTTCTCACCTTTCTTCGCAATGCATGGTTTTGAACCGACATTACCAATTGACGTGACTTTAAAAATAAAATGTAATCCCGAATTTTCACACATTGACGACTATCTCGAAGACGCGAGATATCTTATTAAATCAAACTTAAGACAAGCTCAATTCAGTCAGAAGACAAAATACGACAAAAAACACCAGGATTATCAGTTTACAATCGGAGATAAAGTTGGTGTATATAAGAAATTAAGAATAAAAGGCAAAAATCAAAAAATGCTACACCGATATACTGGACCATATACGATAACAAAAATATACGACAAACCGAAAGATCTATATGAAGTCACCGACGATAGAGATCATACAATCATTTCAAACGAACCGGTGGTTAAACTCAAATTATGGCATATAAGACAAGACGAAGAGCCCGACGATATACCCGATGACATGTTTGAGACTGTAGAAAATGATGAAACAGTTCTCAATGAAGAAAGCAATGAACCCGTTGAAGAGCCTCAGTTGGAGATCGGCCTTGCGCAGAACAACGATAGTGCTGAAGATATCGGCTCAGCCTACGTTACAGTGGCGAAGGACCAACCCCTGGCTTTCAACATGGCGTACGCACTTGGTCTCACTAACGTAACAGAAAATGTTGAGGTTAGTGACCCGATGTTCCCCACTAGAGTAAGTGAAATAAACGATCAACGGACCGATAACCTACACTATGCGGATTGGATAGTAAAACTCATTGGCGATAGAAATCAAGGATTTAATGCTAATGATACACGACAGTACGAACGGGGACTTTTAGCTGACATGTCAATCGATTCCGATAACGAGACAAATAAAATGGATGCGCAATCAACCGAGAAACTCTCATCAGGAAGCCTTGAACATACGAGCTCGACGGGGGACACCCAATAATGGTCAAGACTTTATGATGATTGCCGCTCAACAACCTAACTTCAGATATCTAATCGTATCATAATTATTATAAATTACATAATTAAATTAATCAATAGAATTAGTTATGAATTGTAAACATAATTCTTAATCAAATTATTATTACACCTTATTATTATCTATAACGGTTAATACGATTGTACATTATGTACAATTATTATAATACTTAATTCGAATATTGATATTATACACATTATAATTGATGTTATACATGTAGTTGCTAGAAAGCATGGTATGAGTTACTATATCACATAAATTGTCTATACAGTTAATGATCTTCGACACTAATGTCATAATTATGTAATAAGTACTTAAATTATTGATAACTGTATTTAGATTACAATAATTATGTCTATGGCATAATCCTAATAATACTTAATTGAACGAAACTAGCATGCCATGGGAAGTTTTTACGAATATGCATAATGTATTTGCTTTTTGATACCATGAGTTTCTGACAATATGTGTTACTCTTATGATTACTGTTGTAATTAAATTATTATGTACTTCAGAGCTGTGACCATCCTAACCCGAGGACGGATTAACATTCAGGATGGACGAGATGGAACGGCATTTTTATAGGCCCAGACTCTTGGCGCCTATCGCTTCATTAAAATGCTGTTCTGCCTTACCACCTGTATTCCCGTTTTGTTTTTACTGAAATGGGCCCGGAATAGTTAACGACTCGCTCGTTAATCTTCATATGGGTCCCGTATTTTTTGTTGTTTCTGAACTCATTCTCAGTTATCATGCCCAACCCTGTCTGAACTAGCCAATCAGCGATCGAGTTAATTGGTGTCGCGCAACTCATACCGCGTGAACCCCTCCTTTACTAAACGCCACCCACCAGGTATAAAACCGCCCTCCAACCCAAAAGCCAGCGGCTTGTGGTTCTCGACTTTGTCATCACTTTGTCTTTGACTCTAAGTCAAAGACTACCGACTTTAAGCCTATAGTATGTGCCGCCTCGGCCTGCATTGAGATACTCACAGCTCGCCAACTTACTATTAATCCTCACTAACTATTCTCATCTAATGTGTATTGTGACTAATATAAACTCTAAATAAAGCGAATATTTCGTTTAAACCCTAATTGTGTTATTAAGAAGAACGAAGAGTCGAGACGGTACGAAGAAGGGCGACCTAAGCGACCGCGTCTAAAGTTAAGTACGGCATCAGTGGACTCGCAAAGGTAAAGTCGAATTACGTTCAATACTCAGTTAGACATGGATAGGGGGGTGACGATCAGAGGCCGCGCCCGAGAATGCAGAAGCCGCCAGCCTAAGATCATATTTGGACCCGGGCCGACCCAAGATCGTTACAATATTCATAATACTCACCATATTAATTTTTTTATTATTATTTCGTGGAATTGTATTGTGTAAGTGTTGTTTATAAATAGATGTGTTACTAATCGTGCATGTGTCGAAATCTAATTCATGTATAGTATTGTCCACACGATGTAAACCACACCAATTATTTGAAGGTTTCCAGACGTAACTCAATCGACACCTTCTCATACAGTGGTAGTGAGAGATCGCACGAAACGGTTGTCCACTGCCGTCCCCTTCGGCACCGGTCGACGGGTCTGAGCCGTAATCACTGCACCGGCCGTACGGAGAGGGCAACAGTCGGCGCATAGTCTGAGTGACGGCCAGAGTGTGGTTAACGCCCGACAGTTCTGTTTCGGCACTCATTAGGCGCTTAAAGTCGGGCACCGATTGGTAGTGAAGTAATACATACTTCGGGTCCGAATCGAGTGCTTCACTCCAGCGGCGAATGACCGCAAATTGTCGGGCGTTTAGCGAACTCGTGATCGAAGTTTCATTTAATATTACGGTATTCATTATGAATGGAAATACTTTAGGGAAGTAATAGGCTATTAGTCGTCTCAGTGACCGTATGTCAACGCCCGGCCACTCGTCGCCCTGGGCTACGCGTGTCAGTGCGCACGCGTCGATTCTACTAGAATTATAGCTCATTTTGTGGTATGGGTTAGGATCGCGACAATCCTTAGTGAGTTTTGTTCGCCAACACTGGCGAGTGTTCCATGTTTTACATGTGTCTAACATATCATAGACAAGAGTTATGTGCGGTAAGTGCGGGTCCATTGTATTGTCCATTACGTCAAATACGGTAACCGTTTTGTACGCAAAATAGTCGACCGACACGTCGTATAATTGGTAGCCAAGTATTGACGCCATTAGGCCGAGGATTGTGTACTAAAGCAGATTTTTAAAAATTACTAATTTTACATGAATTATAAATTTACCCGAATATATAGTGGTATGAAAAGCGATGTCCGACCGAATCGATAGCATAGCTGTTGGCGAACAAACTGTACGATTGAAAAGCGCCACAATTTGTGATTTAAATAAATGATAAATTTGTTTAATATTACAACAACTGTGAATCCGTGCCAAAGACTTATGACATTAATTATATTAATGGCTAGATTCAAAAATGTGATTTTTGGTACGTATTTGATTTGTATAAAATAAGTGTCTGCAAATGTGATCGATGTAATATAATCCTTCATAGTATAATCCACAAATTTATATACTTCTGTTCTAATTGTCCGATATATAATTTCCCGACAATCAGCCGGACATTTGAGTTTACAGTAATTATAACTAACATTCAATTTAATAAAACGTTCGGAGCATTGGTTGCCAAAATCCGTCACAATATTGTTGCCATTTGTTAATACAATTGTTCGCAAATCGTTGTCCGCATAACAAGTGGTTGTGTTTGTGTATTGACTGTCGTATTGCTTACGATAGCATCGCTGCAGACAATCGTATTGCGTGTCTCCGGCGGACCGAACACGACATCCACCGTCTCGTCCGCTATCGTACGGCAGAGGCAGTCGTCTCAATGAATATGGTATTAGTTTTACTGAAAGTTTATTTATTTGTGGTTGATTTGTAATAAAATCTTTGTATTCAAACCAATAATCCGTTAGTTTTGGCAACTCTTTTGGCGAATGAATAATAAAGCGTTTTTTCAAAATATTAATCCTATTATAAATACCATCGTCTCCTCGTTTCTCATTGAATGCAATCACTTCCGAGCCGTCGATTCCAGTGTTAAGCACTGGTTGTGTCGATATATTTTCTTTGATTGATATGTCTGTGAGGTATGTCTGGCACCGACCGAACGGCGAGAGTGTGACCACTGGTGGCCGCAATTGATTACATGATTTGCCGTTATCATTACATTCAATGTATTTATCAAATTGTTTTATGTATATTATTGTTGAGTTAAATAATCCATATTTATTATTACGGCCTTTATCAATTTTATAAAATGAATTAATGTTGGATATATTAAAATATTTAAACCAATTAAATGGCAGAAAATTTTTATATTTTGATTTATCTAATCCAACAAAATAATACCACGCTAATTTATTCAAATATATAGTATTATTATAGCTAAATTGTTTATTAACAGTAAAATCTCGTTGATGTTTATGTATAATGTTTGTAATATAATTACGGATATTTTTCTCAAACATAATATCCTTAAATATATGTTCATAACATAAGGTAACAGATGGTATGTATTTAAATGGTATTTTATTTGTTGAAATGTCTTTCAATTCAATCATTTTGAGTGTCGTTTGTGTGGGAAATGAAAAGTAATCGTAAGTTAATAAATAGATTTGTGAAACAATTATAGGTATTGTTATGATTGACACAATTCTACGCCAATTATACGATTCGAGTCGTGATAGGAATCGCTTAATACGATTGTAAACTAATTGGGAAATAAATTTAAATTTATCGCTAATTATTGTCGTAAATATACGTTTAATGCGAGAGAATAATAATGCAATCAAAACATTAGTGTCTATGAACGCCATCCCAAACCACAGCCCAAACAGACCCCCGATGTCTGACATGTAGTTAACAAATGGATATTTTTTATCACTTGTATAATGAAATTCTTGATACTGTTTATAATAAATTCTGAATACACTATCTGTGAGTCCATTAAATTCTGTTTTATCCAACTCTAAGGTGTGGTAAATCTGATGACAATTCTTAACACAATTGTTTCTACAATACTTGTTATTAATAAGTGATTCTTTGTATTTAAGAGAATTATTACAAAATTCATATTCGGTTTGTTTGGCATTTTGGAGAATAAAATTTGGATTCAAATATGGATTTGGTATACATTTGTGATATTCGTTTTGAACTCTGTAGATACAATCCCAGTAACAATTGAAATACGAACCTGTTTATTTTGAATAATTCGAATATTATAATTATTTCTTTTAACATATAGTTTAACATAATATATAAATTAGTAAAGATTTGAAGCCCTAATTAAAATAATATATGAATAATCATTAATAAATTACCTGAATTATGTTGACATTTATGCATATAAGGGGTTGATAAATAATTTACATAATTCTTATATACATTAATCCTTGCATTAATGCCAACACTCGGTATCTTAAGTGCCGTCCCTTTCGTTGCCATCAATTCAGTAGACATTTGATCAACAAATATATATACTACAAAGTGTTCAGCAAACGATTTAATATTAATTGTATTTTGAAATTTGTTAAAATATTTATTAGTAAAACCAATATCCAAATGAGTGTCAGTTAAGAGAAAATCCTTTTGTTTTTCATAAGAGATGCGAAACTCAACGAAATGGTCGTCAATGAGAGAGAAGTGATTAGTATTTCCGTCGTTTGAGAAGTACTTAAAACAAACGCCAAAGTCTTTCGTACCGTAAATACTGTGCAAAACAGTGTTGTCGTCATTAGAGACACATTTATGGGACACTCTGTACTCATTGTTGTATTTTATGCCCACTTTTGCCGAACAGTTAATCAATTCGTTGCCATTAATTGAGAATCGATTGAATAAATCATTGAACGAATAGTTGGCAAACATTTGCGGCAAATATTCGTCATAAAAATGATTTAAAAAATAATTTTCAACAAAAGATGGACTGTTGCAAACATAAGGATTTTTCCGAATGTTATCATAGGCTTTACACTTTTCATTTATCAAATTTTTAAGCTTTATTTTTGCAATTTTTTCATGTGCTTTGTATTCATTCTTTATACCGAATTCATTATTAATCTTTGTTTTGTCAAAAAACACATCCCTTTGCGTACAGATAGTAATCTCTGGTAAAAGCAATTCATTGCTCGGCTTTACGTTAACGCTATAGACATTGGGATAACTGAAGTAATCAATTGTTAATTCTATGGAACAATAGGATAACACAAATAAACTAAACACTTTAACAAACAATTTAATAAATTTTAAAAAATTAATATTACAATTAATTACATTAAATTGACTTATTCGAATTAATTGTTGCATTTTTATAATACGAAATTTGATAGTTGTTATTATTTTGTTAAAAGTACTGTATCATGTATACCCAGAATTTTAAATAAATTGAAATATTCATTAACATTTATTGCATTTTTTAAAATTGCTACTTTCTAGTTTACAAACTTTTCAAATGACATTCATATACTGTAAGCTATAACATTTATTTCAAATTGTTGTCATGGTTAAATGTGTTTTCAAATCATCACCAATATGTAATATGGATGTAAACCTTATATTAAAATAATTAAAATATTTATGGTAAACATAATTCAATTATTGTTGTCATATATATTTCCGTGCATACGACATTTATAATAGTTATATAATATAAACTACAAATAAAAACATATTTATGATTAAAATATTTTTTTGTTTTTGATTCAATAATTATAATCAAAATATTCTGTTAATAATTATGTTTTATAAAATTTAATGACAAATATACTAATTAGTTTTTTTTATCAATAATGTTCTAAACACAAACATGATTTATATATTTTAATTAAAATTTGTTATTATATATTTCGTTTACATAAATTTAAAGAGAAATGCCTCGAATTCTGTGATTGTAAAAATACAGTGTAAGTAAATAAATTTTATTTAGATTGGTGTCGCAATACTAATTCCTGTGTAAAGTTTAAACCGTAAATAATTTATTGATTTAATTGTATTGAAATAGTATTAATGATTTGAATTGTGTTATGACGTGAAAACCTTTTGACAAATGATTGCCTCAACCAAAGCCATAATCGGCTGTCAATTACGGCGACAATCAATTGCTGGCCATTAGTGCCAAACCAGAGGCCAAAGAGTCCGCCGATGTATGACATGTACGCCGGGAATGACATTAATGCGAGGATTAATATATACAACACTTATGTGAACCGATTGTCCACACCTTATATGCAATACTGTCGACACAATACAGGTATTTATGTTATAAATTGAAGAAAAATTATAATATGTTAATATAATTTGAGCATTGGAGGTGTGGGATAATACGGGGTGCTGTACTATACGCCCAATAAAGCTAGCCAAGGCTTACCAAATGGTACTTTTATAGGGAGGGTAAGTCTGACCACTGCATACCAAGGTTAACCAGGCTTAGCAAAGTAATCCCTATTTCGAGATAAATGTAACAAGGCTAATCAAGGCTTACAAAGGTAACTCGTAAGGGATAGACTTGTAGTGAATGAGTGGTGTGTTTTAGGGTCTGAACAAAGTGTGACTGAAGTGTTGCCCGAAAGGGAGAGAGAAAGACATACAAAGACATGCATTTATACAGGAATAAGTGCTGCCCTCTAACACCCCTTTCCCGTTAGCCGCGATCACATCTGACGAAACCGTGTGATTGTGAATGGATAATAACAGTAAAATTGCAGCAATGTTATTGCAATTAACAGTACTCGTAATTAGTTTTAGCCCGATTGCTTTTGTTCCTAGATTTTGTTATTTAAACAATATTTTACAAAGTTTATAATTATATTTTACAATTAGATTTACGTACAAATTGTTATTGGGATTGTGTGTACAGAGTGACCAACATTTCACAAAATTGTATACCAAATCCTTATTTGAATCGGAATTTTATTGTTCAAAATGTGAGACAAAAAGAGTATGAATTCTGTGATAATTCTGTGGTTTTCAACGAATCAAACAAAGCTTACGATAAATGCAGACATAGTTGTGTTAAGGATTGTCATCAGATTTATCATACTTTAGAAATGGATAAAACAGAATTCAATGGACTCACAGATAGTGTTCTCACAGTTCAATACAAACCGTATCAAGAATTTCATTATACAAGTGATAATAAATATTCATTTGTAAAGTATATGTCAGACATCGGGGGTCTGTTTGGGCTGTGGTTTGGGGTGGCGTTCATAGACACGAGTGCTTTGATTGCAATACNCATTATACAAGTGATAAGAAATATTCATTTGTAAAGTATATGTCAGACATCGGGGGTCTGTTTGGGCTGTGGTTTGGGGTGGCGTTCATAGACACGAGTGCTTTGATTGCAATACTATTCGCTCGCATTAAACTTTTACTTCAAAAGATTATTAACGATAGGCTAATAATTATTTCGCAATTGATTTACAATCGTATGAATCAATTGCTATCACGACTGGAATCATATAATTGGCGTAAAATTGTGTCAATCATAACAATACCTATAATTGTATATCAAATCTCTTCATTAACTTACGATTACTTCTCATTTCCCACACAAACGACAGTCGAGTTGATTGAAGTGAAAAACATTTTTACCGATAAATTAAACACCGATTCTATACCAGCGGTCACTCTATGCTATGAACACGCGATTAGAGATATTATGTTCAATAAACCCACCAAAGAATACATTGAAGATTTTGTTGATCCCGAATATGGTTGGGGGAAAACGTATAGTAATTGTAATAATGAACATGATTACAGTGGTTATCTGACTAACGTATCAAAGCACTATTTGATGAAAGTAATTAGAGCTTGGGGTAAAAAATGCGAATATAAAATCCCAGAGTATTGGACCAAATATTTTAACATTTCAAGTATTGAACATTTTGACAAATTTGATCATGATAACGTTTATAGTACTGGCCTATTGAGCGCAATTATATCGATGATAAAGCATTATGATGAATTAATTGAGTGTAGAGTTAGCGCCGATTCGTGCGGTCAGAATCTTAACATTAATGCCCATGATAATATTTTTAATTATAGTTTAGCAAACAAAACCGCAGACGAAATAAGATTTATTCACGCCAAACACTACGACAAATTTCATTGCAAAAATGTCGGTCAATCGTGCGCTCGAGTGCGGCCACCAGTGGTCACACTCTCCCCGTTCGGTCGGTGCCAGACTTTTTTGGCAGAAAATTTTGGCAATAAATCTGAGCCATTAGTGATCACCGGATTAATGGATAACACGGATGTATTGGCGTTCGTAGAGGAGAGACATTCTGACGGAATATATAATCCGATTAATATATTGCGAAAGCGTTTTATCGTTCATTCGCCGCAAGAGTTGCCAAAACTGACGGACAGTTGGTTTGAATACAAGGATTTTTCTTTAATCAGCCGAAGTGTAAACGCATTGACAGTAAAACTAATGCCGTATTCGTTGAGACGACTGCCGGCGCCGTACGATAGCGGACGAGACGGTGGATGTGTTGTGAGGTCTGCCGCCGGAGACACGCAATACGATTGTCTGCAGCGATGCTATCGTAAGCAATACGACAATCAATACCAAAACACAACCACTTGTTATGCGGACAACGATTTATCGACTATTGTGTTAACGATTAGCGATAATATTGTGACGGATTCTGTGGACAAATGCGTCAAACATTCCGAACAATACGTGGAATTTAAGCGCCGGTCGAAAGTTTTTTGTCAATCTCATTGTCCGCCCGACTGTTGGCAAATAATATACAGTTTAACATTTGGCCAGCTTACTAAGGAACGTATTCAAATTGATATTAAGGATATACAAAAGTCCCAGGGCAATTCTTACACTAATTTTATATTCCGATTGTCAATAATAAACGTTTAGTTAATATAGGGTTTTTGGCATAAATAAAGGAATTATTATTCACACCAATTACACAACTCAGATACCGTGCCGTAGTGTTAGCCGCGATAATATGTTTTAAAACTTACTTATTTGAGTAACACATTTCAATTGCATTCAATCGTACGGTTCGTTCGCCGACGTAATCGGCGATTCATCGCTCGTTTCCGTCGGACATCTGTTTCCATACGTTTCTATATTCGGGTAAATTATATGATGATTGCATTTCAGGTTTTTATGTAGTAAATTAAATAAAAAGACATAATTTTGCATGTTAATCTATGGTAGGGGAAAATAATATTATAAAATTTTATTTAAATAGAATTAATTATATTTTTGATTACTACATTAAATGCTGATAATGATAGCAAAAAAAATATTTTTAAAAATTTAATCCTAAAGATAAAATATCGTAAACTAAAATATCAAATTTTTGCCATTAAAATAATAACAAACTTGATATTTTCAATATTTCAATTTAGGATATTTTTTCTTTGGAATGTAATTTTTAAAATATTTTTTGCGTTTTTATATGAGAGGGCTATTACTTTGTGAACGTGGATATTTATTGATCTTGGTATTTTTAACCAAAGCATAATTTTATATAGAGATCATTCGTATGCCTAATGGCGGCGATTCTAACCTATCAATTATACGACGTGTCGGCCGACTATTTGGCGTACAAAACGGTTACCGTTTTGATCGTGAGGGACAACTCGGCGGACCCGCACTTCCCGGTGATAACGCTGGCATATATAGGATATCAGGTATATATTTACCCATACTATCGGGAATGTATGCGATCGAAGCAAAACTGCCACCCTCAATTTGCCGGCCAACCGCTGTTCAGCGCCCGACCCATTGACGCCGTTTTCAGCACGAGTTTGGCCTACAGTGACGGCGGCGTCGGTGACGACGAGCATAGCTGGCCGGGTGTCGACACCTCTACGCTTAAGCGTTACGTAATGTACATAAGGGGCGATGAAATGATAGCCGTCAGCGTAATCGCCGACCGGAATCGCAATCTGACCGGTGGTACGGGCGGTACGGGTGGCGGTCAGCCGTTTGCCGTAATTCGTAAGCGGGCAAAAGCAGCCGCGCATTCATTACGACTACTGATGCTTCACTACCAATCGGTCGGCGACTTTGAGCGCCTGTTTAACACCGGATGGAGTCAACTGTTGGGCCCCAATCACACCCACTTTGTGGCCCAAACTGTACGCCGACTGTTGCCGGCGCCGTACGGCCGGTGCAGCCAATACGGCCACTCAGACCCGGCCACCGGTGGCGGCGGCAGTAGTTATGGGCAACCGTTTCGGGCGACCTCTCACTGGCATTGTATGCGAAAGTGTCGGCTATTGTACGCCCGACGCGCACACAATACCGGGTGTCAGATATACCGCGTGGACGACATATTACACGAACTAGATTTTGACGATCACGTGCCCACTGGTCAGTGTCGTGTGAAGAAGGTCGTGCCACCTGCATTTTACACGCTAAAGTACCTGTTAATGCCTATTAACAATGTGAGTGTATCACATATTTTAATTAATTATATTTTAGAAATCACTCGTTTAGTGTTAATTACATGCGTTTTGAATCACATATTGGTTTAGTCTATAGTATCTGAACGGTGTCTGTCTTATTGTCCGCCCGATTGTTTGGCAATCGATTATCGCTCGCGTGTTGTCAACGATAACAAGGATTACATTCAACGGATGTATTATAACGACAAGCGATCGGAGGACTGGTATTCAGAGGAGAGACTCGTTTGGGACTCAACTCAACCGATGTATGTCTATAAAGATG
>CAJPIZ010002431.1:0-13668 GCA_905368565.1 Medioppia subpectinata
TTGTAAACTTTTGATTCAATAAAAATACAAATGCCTAAGCTTATAATCATAATAAGTTTAAATATTCAAAACAAACTTACCGTCCGCCGCCGCCGAGAGAGTGGCCAACAGTTGGACGACTTTATAGGGCTGTTGTTGAGGGCCAAACCCATTACTAGTAAAGGTAAGGCCGCCGAAACCGGTAGTACCGAAACGGACGAGAGTCGCGACTACGAGGGCCACCATATTAATGACGGTAAGTTTGTTTTGAATATTTAAACTTATTATGATTATAAGCTTAGGCATTTGTATTTTTATTGAATCAAAAGTTTACAAATTAAAACATAAAGATAAAACAAAAATAAACAAAATATAAAGTGAGATTAAATTATATAAAATTTAATTACAAACAGCGCATAATTAAATTAATATAACATGTTGAAAAGGTGCTGAAAGCAAAGCGATCGAGAAACAAATTCTTGACATTTCAAAGGACAGGGAGGGAGACAAAGAGATCGAGCCGTTGACCGACGAGGAGATAATCGGGAATTCGCTGTTTTTCTTTATCGCCGGCTACGAGCAGATGGCGGCCACTCTTTCCTACCTTACGTATGAGTTGGCCCTAAGCCCAGGTGCCCAGGAAAAGCTGTACCAGGAGGTGAGTGCCGCCGCCACAGTTACTAACCCGGGCTCAATCACTGACAACAACAAAAACAACACATCCACCGATCACTTGGAAATACCGTACGACGTGTTGGCCACTCTA
Source organism: Medioppia subpectinata (assembly GCA_905368565.1). NCBI lineage: Eukaryota > Metazoa > Arthropoda > Arachnida > Sarcoptiformes > Oppiidae > Medioppia > Medioppia subpectinata. The sequence goes on from CAJPIZ010002431.1 coordinate 746, forward strand.
CCCTACCTCGATGCGGTCATATCGGAGTCGATGCGCATACACTCGTCGCCTATGAAGTTGCGCCGATACGCGATGGACGACTACGTGCTGCCGGGCACGGGTGGTGTGCGTGTGCTAAAAGGCCAGGAGGTACAGATACCCACCCACGGCATACACCACGTGGACGAGTATTTCCCGGATGCATCCCGTTTCATACCGGAGCGTTTTATGCCAGAAAATCGGCACAAACTGACGCCCTATACGTACCTGCCGTTTGGTGTGGGCCCGCGTTACTGCGTGGGAATGCGTTTCGCACTAATGGAGGTGAAGTACGCGTTGGCCCATATTGTGCGCCGGTATCGGTTTGCCCGGAGCCCGGAGACAGCTATGCCGCCGCCCGTCCAGAAGCACCCGCTATTAAAGATACCACAATCGGTGTGTTTGGCTATTGAGCGCCGGCATTAATGGTCACCAGTTCCCCACTCTTACTACATTTTATTACAATTAGCATTTTAATTAATATATTCAGTAAAGGTTTAGGTTTAGGTTAAATTATTTTGTTTTATTTGTGTTTAAATAACTTTACAATTAATTGCTTTATAATTGTATTTTTATATAAATTACAATTTTGCCTAGAGAAATTTTGCTTATGTAATTTTATATTAATTAATTTAATATATAGTTAATACAACAGTTATACAAGATTAATACAAAATTTGTAGTAATTATTTGATAAGATATACTGTAATTCTGTAAAAGAAACGTTACCAGAAGTACAGAAATTCCTGTAAAATACAGGAATTAGAGAATATTCACAGATTAAAAGATGTCATTCCTATACATTAAAAAATACAAAAATAAATATTTGGGCAAAAACACTGTAAGATTTTTAAATATTCAAATATTTTATATCGTTAAATGCCATCTATAAGGCGTGAGTTTATATAACAGGAATATAAATAAGGCTATGTTTGATTGGCTGTCAAATTTTTTTGGTATATGCCATCATAACAATTAAAACACTATTTTATACATTCATTACCCCTCTCTAATGTTGTGTAAAAAAGTTTCAAAATTATTTCAGAAAGTAATTATTTTACCCAAATGTTATGCTACCGAGAAGATCAGAAAATATGACTTATTTTTGTTTTAAGTTACAAGGACAATAAATAGACCCGCAGTAACAATATATAAATTTTCCACGATATATTGAATATCGAACAATAACATGAGTTGATCAAAAATTTTAAATCATGTGATTATAAGCTCAAAGATCGCACCCGAACGGCCTGACACCGGGAAGTGGACAATTATGTGCCAAAAGTTCGGGTTGTATCCGATCCGCGATTTTCACACATGGAATAGTTGGTTAACTTATGCTTATACTGGAAAATCATTTGTGACCATTTAAACCACAAAGGGAGTCTGTTCAGAACATTTAATTTGATACATACCTAAAATATGCCTATTTTTGGCCTATTTTTTAGACCACATTTTTCAAAAATTGTCCAAAAAAATTACAGATTTTTGAGTGAGAAGTTTATTCCTACCCACAGTATTCTCCTGTTATTCCTCTATAAGATGAGTACTAATATTATTCTCTGCAGTCAGCATTTAATCATAAAAATTATAAAACAAAAGTAGTGGTCGAAACAGACATCACTCACTTCTTTGACCTCCAGGACAGCCATTTTAATCGGGAATTTAATTAAAATTTGTTAGAATGATGGTCAATACTAGCCGATAATTATGGCTATTTCATAATTTGTAATAATATTTTGCTTCATAATAAAAAATTGAATTTAAATTTTCACTGACATTTTCTTGCTATTTACACTCACCCCTTATATGTTGTGCTTAAATCTGTATTAATGCCTATTAGTTTTAAAAATTAATTTTTTAAATAAAATTTGTTATTATATTTTATTACATTTATTTTACTAAAAAGCATCTATAATAAACTTTTTTAACTCTCTCTCTCTCTCTCTCTCGCTCTCTTTCTTCAAAATGTGTTTATAAATCCTCACGATATTAAATGATATGACAATTAATACTTATTTTTAACAGTCATTTAAAAGTCGTTTAGAAATCAATGTTAAAAAAGAATGAACTAAAAACATTGATAAACGTTAAATTGCTAAAATTAATTGTTATGATAATGTTTTATTTTATTATAATATTTTAAGATGATAAAAGTACAAGTATGACAAGCATATTTTAACTTTTTCAAATCAATAATATAAGCAATACTATACAGTACATACATGTAACATATTCAAATAAAATTATATAATGTTAGTTATTTATTAATTTAAAATTAACGTCTTTAGCTATCAATAAAAATGGTGCCAAAATTGACAATATTATCAATACTAGTGCTGTACTGTTGTGTGCCGGCCATAACGGGTGCAAAACAGGCCCCGAATGTGATATTGTTTGTGGCGGACGACATGGGTTGGGCAGACGTGGGCTATCACTCCGACCACATCCTGACACCTAATATCGATAGTCTGGCCGCCGATGGAGTGCTTCTCAACCACTTCTACGCCCACACCGTTTGCAGCCCGAGTAGGGGTGCGCTTCTGACGGCCGTACATCCCATACACCTTGGCTTTCAAAACTCTATCATTCACAACAAATCTCCCTATGGTTTGCCACTGGATCGCAAAATATGGCCCCAATATCTGAAACAACGTTACAATTACTCCACACATATTGTCGGTAATAAATAAAATAAACATTTAAAATAAACATGCAATATTTAAAAACTAAACCTTAATACATACAATCACACAATAACATTCATTCATTAATCTCATAATTATATAATAATGCAGTACATCTACATAATAAATAACATTGGTCAAAAATTTTATAATTAATTAACATATTTAACATAATGAACACCAGGTAAATGGCATCAGGGCTTTGCACGCAAAGAGTACACACCCACATACCGGGGCTTTGACTCGCACGTGGGCTTCTGGACAATGGGCATCGGGTATTACGATCACCGCAACTGCTTTAAGGGCGACGAATGCGGTTTGGATTTTCGCCATAACATGGATATGATTACAAACGCGTCGGATATCTATTCAACGCATTATTTCACGGATCGATGCCTTAATATCATCGGTTTGTTTGCCATTAAAAATGATAATATCGTGCCATTTATTATTTATTACTTCTCAGACCAACACAACACATCCCAACCCTTATTCCTATACGTGCCCTATCAGGCGGTTCAGGCATCGTTGGTACCCATACGGGATCGCTTGGATCTGTTCCCATACATCCGGTCACCCGAGCGGCGAGAGTTGGCCGCAATAGCCTATAGTATGGACGAGTCTATCGGCACTGCTATGGAGGCCCTGCATAGCAAACATATGCTCGACAACAGTATTGTTATATTTTTTAGCGATAACGGCGGCCATCCTGTCGAGAATAGTAAATACTATGATATGATCATGTTAGATTAGCATAATTTTTGTTTAATAATACTTAATTAATGTTAGGCAATAGGGCACCAGGTCCAACAAATGGCCCTAAAGAAAATGGCGCCCAAAATCGACCCCTAAGGGGTGGAAAGTACTTGTTTTACGAAGGAGGTTTGTAAATATTGATGATGCGCCTAAAGAAAAGTCATATTATTTTACCGACTTATTCTTTATAAGTAACATATTTTCAAACACATTCCTCTTTTTGATTATACATGATAGTTTAATTATCTAGATATTATATTGTTTCACTTGATAAACTATTAAACATTTGATTACCAAGTGCTAACGAATTTATAATTATATAACACTATATGGTTTTAAATTTCATGTTACATAATTGAGTGTTAATTGCACTATGCACTTGTAGATTAATAATAGATTTTTGTGTATATTTAAGGCATACGAGTGCCGGCACTTGTGTGGAGTCCATTGCTTAACAAAAGCGGTTACGTATCGCAGGCATTGGTTCACATCTCAGATCTGTTGCCCACTGTTTTGGATGCCATCGATGGCACAGCAATTGATGATCAAGCTCATATTTATGGTACATTGTATACTAATATTAACAACAACTTATTAGAACACCTTGCAAAATTTATTGCGATCCAAATTAACTTTTGACTTTTTAAATTATCAGACTTATTTAACTAATTATTAAGACTATTATTAATTATTATTAAGAACATAATATTACCTATGAGAATTGTTTGTTACTATCAGTCTAACAAGACTATAGTTTTAAATGTATAAGGTATGTTTTAAATGTATTACGAACATACATAACATAAAACTAACACAGACTATTAATTTGCACATACAATATATTAAATATCATACCCTACTATCAGGTGTTTCCCAATGGAAAGTGCTGTCAAATAATGAACGGCCGGTTCGTTGGGAAATACAGCACAATGTGGACCCGATAACAAATACATCGGCCATACGATGGTATGACTGGAAACTTATCAAAACCAGCAAACACTACGGACCCTCGTTTGCCGATTACACCCCCTCTCCCATAGATATTGGCCCCCATTTGCGGACAAACATTCAAAACAACGATCGCTTGAATAGCAAAACGTATCGCATTTTAAGGCAAATGAATCGCCGACCGGACTATAATGTGTTGACGGGATCTGAGGTCGAGTGCCGACCGGTGCCAGACTCACAGCTCCGCCCCGAATGTATGTCCGATTATTGTCTGTTTAACGTAAGGCACGACCCGTGCGAACAGTACGACCTCATCGGCCAAACGGACCGCCGATTTGTACGATTCCTGTATCAAAAAATGGTTACATTTAACGCCACTTCTGTTCCGCCTCTGAGTCTTTTACCAATGGATCTCAAATATGATCCAAAACTACATAATAACACTGTTGTTAATTGGCTTGACTACTAACCATGGTGATTAATCTGATCAATACTGTATGACTATTCATTGCAGACAATACAGACTATAACTTTAAACTAAATCATATAATTTTATAACTTTGTTTTTCAAACTTAAAAACTTTTTTGTTGCCACTGTATTAAACTAGTTAATTAATTAATTAATTAAGGAGGTTTTAGTGTTTACAGCTTTCTAACAGTTTTAAATTAACATCTAATTTTTTTAATTGGAAAATTGTTAAACTTGGTTTAATTAATCAATAACAATTTTATTTTGTATTATTAATATGTAGAGTTAAATAAAAATTTCCAACCAATTATATTTTACACCAGCAGATTCTTAGAATTATTTAATGAATTGCTAAATTATAATCATAGTAATTTATCAATATTTATTACTATATTGATGTACCTACGCAGAGTATATTAACAATTTATATACAGTACTGTATAGATTATAATTAGACTAAAATTATTGCCTAATTTGCTTTCAAATGTTGCACTTACTTGAAATATACTGTAGATTTTAAGTAATACTGTATTATTGTCCAAGGTGTGTTGTGAATATGAATAAGGAAGGACTATTACTAATTTAACTTGCTTATTACATCAATTAAAAAATTACAATGATAAATCTCCACATACAATATGTATGGATTTTCACTTTATAAACCAAACATTATACAACATGTATAAGTTTAAAACAAGAATACCAAGTACTCAAAATACACTAAAAATCAAAGTTACAATTGTATTATACTATTATTATATACAATGATAAAGTACGGATTATCATAGTATGGATCTTATTATGATATATTTATCAAGTAACGTAAATGTTATCTACAATTTAGCTATCATTAGATCTAAAGTATCTTATTAGGTTATATAAGATATGTTTGTATGTGATAAAACAATGTAGATAAACTGTTAACAATTTTATTGCAAATGTTACATCACTAAATCTTATAAAGATGTACATTTTGGATCATAATTACTTTGTTAGTGTATTAGGGCAAATTTATAAAGGTACATTTGTACTCTATTGGACTACAACATGATGCAAAGGAATAGATAATTGTGCAAGATGGGCAAATTAAACATATTTAATTTTTATTTGTGCACACTATAAATTATTATTGCTGCAGTGCAGACACACCAGTAGTGTTGCCAGAAGCTCCCGGTTGCCCGGGAGTCTCCCGGAATCACGGTCCGACTCCCGTCTCCCGGTGGGGGTCTTACCTTGATATGGGGAGCTCCCGGAATTGCATTATGATGAATACATTACTACAATTTACAGTTTTTGCTTGGAAACCTGCTATGAAAATGAATATTACAATTATTAAATTTACAAATATTGTTTCACTTAATTCACAATATTTAATTTGTCGAGAATCAAAATATGTATAGTAATATTAAGCGAATAATGTCAACAATCATATTGATTTAACGTAATTTTCAGTTTGGACTGATTATTTTGATAATTATTAGATGCTAATGACATTTTAAGACTATTATGCCACCTCAAGGAAAGAATCAAGGAATTCTTAAGAAAAGCTCAAGGAATCTCCCGGAAAATTTGCTTTAAAAATGATTTTATCAAGGAGATAGGGAAAATGATCTGGCAACACTACACACCAGGTTAATCTAACGGCACTAAAAGCGCAATAATTAAAATTTCATTGTTTTATTATTGTCACAGGTTATACATACAGTAAAAATTTTACGGTGTCATAAATATTCTCTATATAAGCAAAAGCATATAAAATAATTATATTTTAAACTACTTTCTTTGTAAAATGTGCTTTAACAATTTTAATATTAATTTTAATATGTATAACAATATCTACTGTAAAACATATCTATTACTATAAACTAAAACATTAGTTAAAAAAGAATTTAATTTTAAATAATAAATTATGGAAGATCAAGCTAGAATTACTGGTAAAGCACCATGGGACCGCATGAATTTCATCGAGAAAATGTGTATCAGGTTAAATAATATTAAATGTAAACTTTTAAATTGTGTTAAGCTAATACTTTATTTTTTAAAATAAACCAGCTGGGTGTTTCCCATATTCTGGTCGGGAATGCGCAAAAATCGTCTGGACCTTGATGATATGTACGAGTGTCCGACGCACGACAAATCGCAACACATTGTTAGAAAGCTAGAAAAGTGAGCATCATACAATTAAACAAATGATAAAAAATTAACTCGTATTAAAATTAAATTTACCAAAACAATACAGAATGTGGAAGATTCAACGAGGTAAAGCGCAACCAAGATTATGGCTGGCGCTTATATGGACTTATGGCGGTTACTTTATGGTGCCATTTATGATTGTCACAATTGAAGCGAGTTTTAATTTAATTTATTATTTTAATAATATATGATTTGTAATATAAGGGTTTCTAAAAACATATGTCCATGATTTTACTCAAACCCCTTACCAATAGGAGTGTGTACTACGTATAGCACAACCGGTGCTTTTGGGCTTTATTATAGACTACTTTAACAGCGAGAACGGTATATCATTCTCGATGGCCTGTTGGTCGGCTGGGGGTGTGTGCCTGTGCTCAGCCCTATTCATAGCCCTGTTTCACCCGCACCTGGTGCTGGTCATGGAGTTGGGTATGCGAATGCGCAGTGCCTGCTGTACTCTCATGTATAAAAAGGTACCGTTTTCAACTTTTTATATATTCCTGGTCTAAACAAATTATTTTATTTTTACAAATTCTAGGCACTCAGACTCAGCCGCACTTCCATGGGTAAGACCACTGTGGGTCAAATTATTAATCTTATGTCCAATGATGTCCAGCGATTTGATGAGGTAAATTACTTTAAAAACTAGTTAATAAATTTATTTACAAGTTAGTGCTACATACTCCATAGTTTAGATTATTTATAAACTGAGATTTATATATGGTCTCATTTTATAAGATAATTAATTAATGTTTTGTTGTTTTTTATTGACAATGTTATAGTTTACATTATACTTGAGCTATATGTTTACTACTCCAATACAAGTGGCTTTGGCTCTGTATATAATATACGGCGAATTGAACTGGGTCTGTTTTGTCGGCATGGGTATTATGATATTGTTTATCGCGTTCCAGGGTTTCATGGGCAAACTGTTTTCAATGGCCAGGTGAGCGTTCATTAAATAATGACATGAGTTCTCAACGAGGCAAACATAAAATGCAAACATTATGTGTGTCATAAACTACTGTGAATTAATGGCCAAAAAATAACATTATTGCAAAAAAATATAATCATTATTATGTGATAATTAGGGGTATGACAGCCGGATTAACGGACACCCGGCTCCGGCACATGAGCGAGATCATTTCGGGAATGCGGGTCATCAAAATGTACGCCTGGGAGAACTCGTTCGCTGATTTAGTATCCAAGGCTCGAAAGTAATTCATTTTTGTACATTAAATACTCAATTTTATGAACACCAAGTTTAAAGCCCACAAATCATCTAGTACTCTTAGCTTTGGATTTGACTAAAATAATACAAAATGTGTTTATAAAATCAGGGTTTAGTGTAATTAACGTTATTTATACTCGTTTGCAAAAACATCTACATAAATTATTTTTATAAAATATTTTACCACCAGAAAAGAGGTATCGCGTATACGACTGTCAGCCCTGTTATGGGCCGCCAATCTAGCCATATATTTTGTGGCCACACGTATTATACTGTTTGTCTGTTTTATCATCGTGGTGTTAACTGGCAATACACTGACCGCAAAAGCCGTATTTGTGACGTTGACATTTTTTAACACACTCCGGCACAGTGTAACCTATCAGGTGCCCAAAGGTATAGCGCTTGGCGCTGAGATTATGGTCTCGTGCCGTCGGATTCAGGTATAGTAATTATTACAATGTTTGAGACCTAGTTTAAATTAACTTCTAATTATGGTCTTAGATAATCACATTTAATTTTGCAAAAACAGAATAGTTTAAACATGATTATTCAATTATAAATTTTAAAATATATTTTACTCTATTTTGCAGACATTCCTAGAGTTGGAAGAGATTAATTTAAAGCCAAAACAAATGATTAATAATAAAACTTATTCAGCTGATAAATATAATGATAATAAACTATCAAACGAGCTCAAATCAGATATTATTAATAATCCTTATAATGATTTGGACACAAAACTCGTGGTGAATAATATCAACGCCAAATGGGATCATGTATGAAAATTATAATTTAATTAATAATCACAATTTAATTACAATCAACTTTATTGATAATAAGGACACACCACACAATACTCTTCGGGATATATCGGTATCACTAAAATCTGGTGATTTGTTGGCAGTCATAGGGCCAGTCGGGTCGGGAAAGGTATGACATTTTTTTGAAAGACTAGTTGTGTTGAAAATTTTATTAAAAGTAACCAAAACAATAAAATAACTAGAGCTCGTTTCTAATGGCACTGCTTAATGAGCTACCGGTGCTCAGCGGCGATATGCTGATATCGGGCACAGTTGCCTACGCGGCTCAGGAGCCCTGGAATTTTAACGATAGTGTCCGAAATAATATATTATTTGGCCGGGAGTATGACGAGGACAGGTACAAACAAGTGGTAGATGTGTGCGCACTGGAGAGGGACCTACAGATAATGCCTTATGGTGATAAGACACTGGTTGGTGAAAAGGGTCTGTCACTGTCTGGTGGGCAGAAGGCCAGGATTAATTTAGCTAGGTGTGTTTGGGTGATTAGTAATTTTAGCATCATAAAAAGTTTCCATATTTATTTAAATGTAATATTACATGATATGCAGAGCTCTGTACCGAAACACCGACATTGTATTAATGGACGATCCGTTAAGCGCTGTGGACGCCTCAGTGGCCGAGCATATATTTGATAGGTAGGTAAACATACTGTCGGGTATAATATAACCCTGATATAAATGCAACAATGGGATTTTAAAAAGTATCTAGGGAACATAAATAATTAATTAATTAAAAATTAATTCTACTACTCAATGCAGATGTATCGTCGACTACCTATCGGCCAAAATCCGTATTTTGGTCACACACCAGATCCAGTTCGTACGTAAGGCGAGTCACATACTGGTGCTGGACGAGGGCCGGTGCGCCGGTTACGGCACGTTTGAGCAGTTGCAGGCCCAGGGGCTCGACGTTATGGCACTGCTCAGCGAACAGGAGAGACAGGCGGCCGAAGAGCAGCGGCAACAACTCCAGCGGACAGTATCCATGACTAGCAGTCATAGCGGCGGTAAAGGCGACCACTCGTTACGGTCCCGGAACTCGTCCCGTACGGCGTCGATGGCACTCTCCGAACGGTTTGACGACATTAACGTATGTAAAAAATTGTTTTGTTTATAAAGTTTATCTAACTTATTTATGCGATACAGTCCGACCACGATTTAGGGAAACTTGGAATAATTAGTATTTGAATTGTTTTGGTGGTGATTCTATTTTGTATTCATTAATAAATAGTGTAGAGATAATTTACAATACAATAAATATCATAAGTTTTATTCAGGAAATTTAATAATGTCAATTAAAATAAATTTTTATCTTAATTGCATTGAAATGATAGCCTGAGACAATAGATGCTGACGAGAACAGCGATGGCGCCCCCCATATACAGGAGGAACAGCGAGAGGTGGGCGCTATCGGTGGCAGTGTTTACTGGGAGTACGTCAAAGCCGGCGCCGGACCCGTACTGTTCATATTGATGGTGATATCGGCCCTTTTATCTCAGGCCATATTTCACGGCGCCGACATTTTTCTAACTCAATGGTGACCACAATTTATTAACATAATTGTACCTAGGACATTAAACAATATATACATAACTACTCATAGGACTGATAAACAGAAAAGTAAGACAGACCTAAGCGACGATGAGCAGCACCGGGATGTGTACATATACGCCGGCCTTATCGGTGCCCTATTTGTCACAACACTCATACGTACGACCACGTGGTTTGCAATGTGTATGCGGGCCTCTATTAATCTACACAATAAAATTTTTGTTCGACTATTGCGGGCACCGATAGCCGTGTTTGACGCAAACCCTGTTGGTTAGTTTTGGTTTTGGCTTGTCCAACCAAATACACTTCTTAATAATTAATTTATTATTCTAGCTAATATTTTTTATTAATTTTAATCAAGGTCGAATATTAAACCGATTTACAAAAGATATGGGTATTGTTGACGAGCAGTTACCAGCTACTGGGTTTGACCTAAACATGGTAATTTTTTATTCTCTCTTTCTCTCTCTCTCTCTCTCTCTCTCTCTCTCTCTCTCTCTCTCTCTCTCTCTCTCTCTCTCCCTCTCTCTAACTCACTCACTGTCATATTAATTCTAATTCTATTAGAATTTCCTGCAATTACTGGGCGTAATGGTGGTTGTGGCCATGGTCAATCCATACTTAACTATACCTGCAATAGGACTAATAATATTCACTATGATTGTACGCAATATATACATTAAAACGGCCAGGGACATTAAACGATATGAGGGACTAAGTAAGTACACAATAAATATCAAATAGTAGCATAATAGTAATAGACAAACCCCACCTATTTGACCTAGCTCGGAGCCCAGTGTACTCGCACGTGAGCACAACATTGAACGGGTTGGCCAGTGTGCGCGCCTACGGGGCGCAGGAAGTGTTTGAGCGTCAATTCTACGTATACCAAGATGATCACTCGGCCACCTGGTTCCTATTCGTGTGCTCGTCCCGCGCTTTAGGCCTAATCACTGATTGGCTTTGCATCGCGTATATCGTGTCCATATCGGTGGTGATAATGGCATTTCCTAATGCCATCACTGGTGGTCAGGTGGGTCTGGCATTTTCATCAGGTGAACATTTTATTTTCATAGCACTTGAGTCTAATATTATAATACAATTTAGATATACTGTATATAACATATAACTATATTTAATATAATTTTATAAATTAATGTGCATTTTATTATAAACTGTAACAGTAAAATATGTGTTAAATAATAGTGCTTTATAAAGACAGATTTCTATTATAAACTTGGTTTATTTAAACCAGTTTTTCATAATCAAAAGTACAGTATTATAGTTATTTTAAAAAACATTGTGCCACATTTTATTTCACTTTTGTTGCTTTTTATATAAGTAGTTTAATTGTAATTAGTAATTACTACAGAAAACATTATTTGCACTAACGAACCCATATTTACCGTAGTGTTAATGTTGGTCAACACCACTCAATGGGGAGTCCGACAGTCCACTGAGTTTGAGAGCCAAATGACTTCAGTCGAGCGGATCGTCGAGTACTCCAAACTACCGCAAGAGGCGGTCGAAACGGCCCCTATGGCCGGCCCTATTGGCACCGGTGGCTGTTGGCCGCCGTCCGGGTGGCCACAGGCCGGACAAATAGTCTTGCAAAACATGTCCCTATACTACGAGGGCTCGGATAAACCGGTGCTGCGAAACCTGTGCTGCGCTATCGGCGCCGGCGAAAAGGTGGGCATTGTTGGCCGCACGGGCGCCGGCAAGTCGTCCATCATAGCGGCCCTCTTCCGATTGGCCGAACCCCAGGGACAGGTAGTGGTCGATGGGGTCGACACCAAAAGTGTTGGCCTGCGTGAGCTCAGGCGTCGCATATCAATTATACCGCAGGAACCGGTAGTGTTCACCGGCACTGTCAGGCATAATCTCGATCCGTTTGGCGAGTTTGCCGACCCGGATATATGGGCCGCGTTGAATGAGGTCCAGTTGGGCCACACGGTTCGTGAGCTGCCCGGCCAATTAGACGGCGCTCTTAGCGAAGGGGGCGGCAATTTGAGCGTAGGTCAGCGCCAGTTGGTGTGTTTAGCGCGGGCTATACTCCGCGACAATAGGGTACTGGTGTTGGACGAGGCGACAGCCAATGTGGACATACAGACCGATGCGCTCATTCAGACTACGATTAGGCGTCGGTTTGCCGATTGCACTGTACTTACAATCGCTCACAGACTTAACACAATCATTGATTGCGATCGAGTTTTGGTTAGTTGTCATCTCTCTCTCTCTCTCTCTCTC
>CAJPIZ010002432.1:0-13666 GCA_905368565.1 Medioppia subpectinata
TGTTTGTACGACGAGTCCAGCGATTGGATCAGTTTGAGTGACAGGAGGCAAAACATGCCGACATCTCTTTGGCTGGATTTGGTCTTATCCTCGATGAAGACCACAGTCAGAGCCGATACACAGATCTTATACGGCGTGACATTGAATTGAGTCAAACCACTTCCCGACTGACTGTCCGCACGGCTCTGACCGCCGAGAATAGCGTTTCGATCCATTGGTCACCCGATTGGCCGCCAAATTGTCTTATGATATGATTAAAGGGTTTTGAAGATTCAAAAAGTGACCACAAAATCACATCCAAAGCATGTCTTCACTCATTGGTTGTGGTAATGAAAGCGTTCATCGATTGCGCCAAATATGACACACATTTGCCGTACGTTTCGCTCAACACTTGCCGTCAATTCATTCAAACCATTCAATCGATAATTGAATCACAATTTAAACCAAATTACAAATGAAAGCAATTATCAAATGACACGATATTTGGCCACAAAATGAGCACAAATGAGACCAAAAGCAGTGAATGAATGGCAAAACAAACCCACAAATCGGCGTTTCGTTGCTTTTCAACGTTAGACCGCTTTTGCATTCAAGGCTTTCGTACTTTTCATTGGATATGTTTTCTGTCGACAAAACCATTGATTAAATGTTTGTGTATTTTGTGATCAAAACATCAAAACAACTCATTTTTATCACATTTTTATTTGACATTTGCTTTTAATTAACACTTTTTTAATTCAATTAACGCTTTATTGTTATTAAAAATGTTTTCCGCAATCATTTGTGAACACAATTAGCGAAACGTTTTAATTAAATATAAGCCGTGTTTTCAATGCAATTAAATGTCAAATAAATGGTATTTTTGACTCAAAATCGCATTAAATAAACCATTTTTTGATGAAATCGAGTCAACAATTACTGAATCGAGTAATTAATTAAACTATTTATTCATTTTTTATGTTATTTTTATGTAAAAGCAATTAATTGTGTGATAATTGTTGTGATAATAGATATACGAATCGGTGTCCAAAATGGATGGTTTGCTTCACAGACATCGTGTGGTAAACCGTCGGGAATGCCGTCAATTGGGCCGCCATTTGGCCGCAAATGTGTGTAAACAGAGTAAACCACAAATACATCGGATTAACTGCGAGTCCGAAGACATACTGAGCTATGCGTTGGACGAGAAGTCATTGCCCGGTCTATACATCGCTGCCAAACCACTTGAGCCCGACTTAAATGAATACTTTGAGATCGAAGTGATTGAATGCAGTTCTGCCGCAGACATCGCGTTAGGTCTCGTCCCTAATAACCACCCATTGGATCAATTGCCCGGATTTGTGGCCAATTCTGTTGGATATCACGCCGGAGACGGAAGGTTTGCATACAATACTTGTATAAACGGTTGTTTAAATGTTGGCCTCATTTATGTCAATGGTTTTGTAGGATATATTTGGGACATCAAAGGGGAACAGTAGTCGCCGGCAAGTGTGAAGTCGGCGACCGAATTGGTTGTGGCGTTCGCTTTGAGACCATCGATGACTCGGTTGACCCATATTTACAGAAATTGAATCCAATCGCGCCGTCGATGAAAATGAAAGTGTATTTCACGTTAAATGGATCTGAAGTTTGTTTTGTTAACAATTAATGTAATCAATGATTAGAGTTAATGATTTGATTTGTATAGATTGGCTCAACAGTGATCACACCATTGCTTGCGAGAGGGAGTCCTTTATTTCCTGCCATTGCGTTGTGTTCTCCCGGAGAGGAAGTGAAGCTGAATCTGAGTCTTCGGTGGTGTCCCTCTTCGTTAACCAGAAGCATATCAAACGAGTCGTTGATGTGTATCGACAGCTATGAAGACGATTGGATGCGTTTACATGATATTCGTCTCAATGGAAATGTATGTTTTGCTATTCATTTAATGTAAAAACCATTTTTCAAATGATTTGTTTTGTGGCTAAAGGTATTAGAATATGCGGGACGAGGGAAGAGTATATTAGACGTGGGCTTAGCTCAAGCCAGACAACCACTCGACACTCAATATCATTATTTTGAGATTGAAATTCTAGATCCCGGAGAGAACTGTTATATCGCTATCGGGTTAACACGAAAAGTGAGCTCTTGTTTACATGAATAAGTGTGTGAATAACATATCAAACATTGTGTTTATAACTGTGTAATAGGAGTACCCGCGACACAGTCATCCGGGTTGGAACAAAGGCTCCATTGCATACCACGCAGACGACGGCAAGATATTTGTCGGTAGCGGTGCTGGCGATCCATTCGGCCCGAGTTGTCATAGAGGAGACCTAATGGGCTGTGGAATCAAATTTCCCCGTAATTTCAATTCCGGACGAAGCAATCGAGTGTCAAAAGGCGTGAAAAAGTCAAACAATAGCAATAGTAGCGACGACTCGGAAGTGATAAACGTTTACAGTTCTTCGGACGAACAGTTGGATCAGTTGTCGCAGTCTTCGCATTCTGGGGCCGAGAATGACTCGTCGATAGACAGCGACGAAAACAACGACTGGAATGAAGAGAAGGAATGGAAGGGTTGGATGATTCCTCTGCACAATGATTTGGTTCCACTAAATCCCAGGTTTATGGGCTATCGGCACAATTTGGGACCAATGCCTCCGATGGCACCCATCCCTATGCTTCCACCGCCCAGTAATGGCTACAATTACATTGAAAGACCAGATTATAGGCTGGAAGAGCAGAGTTGGGGTAAAGTTGAGGTATTCTTCACACGAAACGGTGTAATAATCGGACAAAAAGAGATTTCTATACCAAAAGGAGGCTTTTATCCAACGGTCGGAATGCTTAGCACTGCTGAGAAAGTTCGCGTAGATTTACATCCGCTCACCGGTTGACACATATTTATCATATCTTTTAAAGCAATTGTTTTAAATTATTCTTATATTTAAATCTTAATTATTTCATTGACTCTCTCTCTCTCTCTCTCTCTCTCTCTCTCTCTCTCGAATGTATTAGACGTTAAATACAATTGTGTTTTGAATTATTAAAAGTATTTGAAACTAGTATAATATTAAAATAGACAATAATTATTATATTTATTAAGGGTTTACTCTTTATATATAATGTAATTTCCAAACATTAATGAATTTTAATTTTAAATGAAAAGTTATTTTTGAAAAAATGTATATAAAAATTGTTTTATTCTTAATATTGAATGTTTTATTTGAGTTTAGGGCTAAAAGAGAGACACTTTGTGTACAAATGATTTGTTTTTATTATTTATCGTATTTTAAGTTTTGTATACAAAAAATAGTTAAAGCGATTCAAAAGAAAAGAAAACTCAATGCAAACAGAATTGAATCCAATTTTAAAAAGTTGTTAAACCAATAAAATCTCATTATTTTATGTGTTCTTCAAAATAAATAAACTTTTCAATCGATTGATTGTTAAATTAAAATGAAGTGATCTTTTTATTTACGCGCAAAACAAAAGTCTAAATCGAAATAATTGTATATAAAAAATGATTATTTCGTATAGAATTGTATTATCAATGTTCGGATAAAATCTTTAATTATTTATATTAAATATAAACAAAACATTAGGGAATGCAATGCCTTTCTTTATCAACGCTATAATAGTTATTATAATTTCAATTAAAAACTCATAACACGTGAAAACATTGGCTCAGCTGTTGGTGTTATTCACTTGGGGTTTGCTCTCCTCCTGGAGCTGTATTTGTTGGATCTGTTGGATGGGTATTCTTCGGGTGCGTTCGCCTTTCCTCCACAACACGATCTCTTGTTGCTTGAAATACCTGCGCTCTTCTTCGTCCACTAACACTAGATTCAGATAATAACGAACCGAAAACTTTTTGTTTATGTCTTTCATGGTTGGCGTCAACTCATAACCGGCCAAAAACAGTCGGATGGGTATAGACTCGCCGCGAACGGGCGCGCCGTCCATAATCTCGTATTTGGCGATCGTCTCGTTCTCGTTGAACGTGTTTTGGCCGATTCCTGTCGTCTCTCTCTTAATGATTGCTATCTCCATGTGTTTAATCTTAATCCTCACGAGTAAGAAATATATTTTGCCCACAATTACGTCCTTCAGGTGATATCTAAACACCAATCACAGTAATCATTACATTTGTCCGCACATTAAAGCCAATAACTCGTCGCTTACTTTGATTTGTTGTACTCAAACTCTATGTGCAAACAGTCTTCGATTCCGACTTCCATTTTGATTGGAGAATTCACTTCTGGATAATGAGAGAGTGTGTGGACAATGAGGTCCAGCTCTTTGACAATATCAGACAATCGGCGAACTATAGTGACCCGTAAGAAATATCTGAAGCAAAACAACACATCCATTAACATTACATTCATAGACATTGTGTGGACACAAGTGGTCATTACCTGAGCCTAACATTAGATCCCGTATAAGATTCGTAGGGCTTCTCGACGTTTAAGAATTCAAACGAAAAGCTCGTGTTTTGCATTAGATCTGAAGGTCGGGCCAAGTCTTTGACAAGTGATGTGAACTCGTGATGATTACCCCTATCCTGATAGAGCTCTATCTCACCCACGAACTCAACTTTGATCCCCTGATGCTCTAACTTTGTTCCCAATTTCTTTAACGTTATGTTTACCTGCAATCAAACAAATATGCAATCAATGCAAACAAACTAATAAGTCTATTAAATACTAAACAACAGAGAAATTTTAGAAACAAAAACAAAAACTAATAGACATTTTGACTGCAAAACAATACAATTAATAACAATTCTCTCATAGAAATAAATGACTCAAAAAGAGTGTCAACTCTTATCTAAAGTGTTCAACACTTGAATTAAATAAACAAAATGTGGCGAAACTCTTGTAAATGTAAGAGAGATTAGACCGGGAATGGCAGTGAATGGATGAATACCTTTCCGGAGACAGTCTCGCCGTCATAATAGAGATAATACTTCTCTTTCTTCCCGTCTTCGGTCTTCATTTCAGCCATTTTGCGGCTTTCATTGCCGTCGAGAATGATGTCTATGTCTGCCGTTTGACGGAAACCAAGAAAACTCTGTTTCGGACACAATATTGACAACAAAATTAGTTTTTAATCTCAATAGCGATCCAAACGATTGGATGGCAAGCGTTGACAGCGAGTGTCTGTCACTGAATCACATCCAATGCTTAGCAATGATTAGCAAATGATTACCATTTTGTCGATTAAATCAATTGATGAACGGATTTAAGAAGAGATTTGTTTATCAAATGAAGCGATGGTTTGTCTCGAAGTGGGAGTAATAGTGAAGCAAATGAACCAACAGTTCAACCATTTGTACACCAATTGAATGCAATGTTTATATTGAATGCAAAATATGTTTGACTCAAACACTTGTCATATGTTTGTCGTACAGACGGCACCACTCTATCAGTCCATCACTCTATCCAACCCTTCGTTCCCTCAATTCAGACAATCTCTTCATATTTTCAATCACTTCAAAAAGTTGTACAAAATGTACCAAAAGTTCATTTTTATGAATTCAAGTTTTTTCTTCTTTTATGATCATCTTATTGTCTTACAAATACTTAGTTTGTATGCAACTTACAGTACAAGTTAGTGAGTAATTAATACATACAGGTATAGTGCATGCGATTGTGTGACCGATTAAAATAGCCAATTTGTTTTTGTAAAGTCTTATACAAGTGCTCAAAAGTGTAAATATGATCACTTACCATCATGATTCATGATCCCTCATCACTCTAACAGTTTACTTAAATACAGTATAGGCCTAAACATACTCTAACTGTTAGAGTCTGACATTTTCTACCATTATTTAAATTGTAGTTCAGTAATACTGAATCAGTATAACAGTCAAGTTTGCGTTACATAAGTTATATAACAATAACTTTATTAATCATTTTCACCACAAACTTAAACAATATCTTTTTAATTTTTAAAAATAGTATAACATTAAAATAAAATATATACTGTAGTTGTTGTAAGTGATTTCCCCTTATCATAATGCATTATGTGTTAGAAAACCAAACAATTGAATAACTGGTTACAAAGATGACCATGTTTAAAATGTACCAAAAAGTATTTGCCATGTTTGAATTCAGTTACAGTTATATGATTTATATGAGCGACAAAAATTAAACATAAAATTTGTATTTTTAAAAATTGCATTTCATTGTTCATTGCTTTCAAATCACTTATATGTTTGCAATTGATTCGGTTATTAGTGTATAACTGGTGTCTGAATATGATTTGTTACAATTGATTCAAACTATTTGATAGCCATAACATGCAATCTATTCATATCTAGTGGTCATTCAAATGAATTGTCCAAATATTTATATTCATTGCTTTCAAACTGCAAGTTTCAGTGCATTGACAATTGTGTGCGAAATATAAATAAATCGCGACTTATATGAGTGCATCACTTGTTGTCAATATTGCAATGTTATCCTCAAATAGTGCCAATTCATGTCAATTAGCCATTACATGACAACAAAGCCATAAACCAAACAAAAGCATATGTTTTGATAGCAATTAATGGGACAAATGGTTTAGAGACTAATAAACCACTTTCTTGTCTCTTATCATTCAATGTTTTATTTGCTCATTCATTGTAAATAGTGGTATACTTGTTGTCTACTTTAGACAGGGGTAGACAGGGCTGTCCATTGGCAACAAATATGTTTATATAGTTAACTAACTATTAGAAAATTGTAATTTTTAGAAAAAGTCAATTTAACATCAATTTGAAGATTTGTCAAAACTTGGGTCTTTTCTCACGTAAATAACTCTTACATAACAGAGTGTCAAATAGTAGTGACTCTCAAACCATATGGTTATCAATTGTATTGCTATTAAATCATGACTCATAGCATGTGATCATACAATAAGTGATCGCTTAAATTATTCACTGTTCACCACAAATGATGAGTCCGTGAGGAAAGTGGACGCCTATGAGTGACCACAACGTGACAGACAGTGAATGAGTTGTGCAAAAGTTTTGCAGCAAAACATCTGTTTGAGAGTATCGATGGTTTAAAAGGCAATGAGAAAAGTGAATGAAAATGCATTGAAAACGTACTGAAAGGCAACGAAAGGCATGACAACAACAACAATGAGCCGAACGCCTATTGGTTGAGACGACTGTAAACATTGCACTCATTGTGAGACTCATTGACGCGATTCTCATCGCCTAATGTAAGCCATCGCTCAGTGATTGCATTGAAGCCAATGTTAAGTCACTTTTCCTTCACTATTATTATGATTACTCTTGTATTTCAATACTGTCTATGAATTGACAAATTCATTGTTTCGCTAATCATTTCAATTGATCCGCGCATTTGTGTCCGCAATAAATGCCATTCACTCAACACTTATAGCCACTAATCCAGTGATCTATTAGTCTATTAAACAATTGTCCACTTTTTTAAACACACTTTTTATTTGGCATTTCTTTTCATTGTTTTTATCAAATATTTTTTGTTTCAGTTTTACTGCGATTTTATTTTTTTAATTGTCTTTTATGTGAAATACAGCACAAAATCTGCGCTCATTTTCATTGAATTTAAAGTTTATTTTTGAATTAGTATTGAATTTATTGAACAACTAATATATTGTCGACGAATTTGTATTGATTATTGATTTTTTAATTCATGTGTTTTTTCTCAATGACTGAACGATTACTTTGAATACTAATTAATAATTAATTATATTTTAATAAATTATATCTCGATATTGGGATCAATTAAAGGCCAAAACAATATTGAAAATAATAATATAAAAATTGTATGAATTTGTGACAAATTGTGAGAAATGGGAAATTGTCTCAAATCTGTGTCATCTCATGACGACATCTCTTTGTTGAGGGAAAACACATCCAATACAAGAGACTCGACTTCATCGGAACAATTGGCCACATCTTTAGGTCCGCCACCGACTTATCAGGTCTGTTGTGCTCTCAAGACAATGATTGTGACCTCAGATTGTATTGACTCATTGTATATTGTTTTAGGAGACGATCGGAACAATGCTTCCAACACTTCCCGTATACTATCCGTCACCAAATGTGAGCCGAAGTGCGGCTCAACTGACAGAAGAGGAACAGATAAAGATCGCACAGAGAATGGGTTTAATACAACACTTGCCGACCGGTGTATACGATGGCAGCAAAAAGAATAGAGAGTTTGTATCCATCGATTGCTTTGACCACTCTTTTCACACCATATGATTGTCTCTCTCCGACAGATGTGTGATATGTATGGGAGAGTTCTTGATCTCAGAGCCGATCCGATTCCTGCCGTGTATGCATATATACCACACCGATTGTATCGATGATTGGCTGATGCGGTCGTTCACGTGTCCGTCATGTCTGGAACCGGTGGACGCGGCCCTCCTCTCCACTTATCAAACGGATTAACGCAAACCAATAACTCTCACATATATTGATATATTCACGACTCATCTCTTGACTGGAATCTAATATGAAATCCTCTTCTCATTGAATCAACGCTTAATGTCATAAAAGCTATCATTCCTTAAGATATATACTGTATGTCATCCAAAATGTGCGACAGATTTGAGTCAACCAATCAGTGAATGATTTGAAGGCAATTAATGTGTTCTAGTCTTGGGTTATCTCATCATAAGAAATGGTGCGAATAGTTGGTCGCCAATTGTTACCTTAGATTTAAAAGTGATATTTAATTCAATTTAATTATAAATATATATATATATTGAATACAATTTGACACAAAGACTATAATTGAAAAAATAAATAACGAATTAGAAGTATTTGTAAATTACAAGCTCTCCATACAAATTACATGAATAGCTCTTTTTGTAGATAACATTATGAAAAATATGTATTAATTGTGTAAATATTGTTCGCAATCATAGAATATATGCTATTTTAATGTCTATATTATTGTTGAAAGAATAAGAAGAATATATGTATATAATTATATGTATATTCGTTTCCTATCCTCAATGAGGTCCTAATCTTTAGGATTAATATTTGTTTTTAAGTGATTGATTCAAAACAAGTGGAAGAATCCTTTAATTTTGACTTTCAAGTGATATGAAATATATTTGTATTTTATCTTAAAATCAATGTTAAGTGCATTAAGTTTTGATATATATCTGGCAGTTATTTGATACTAAATATTAAGTTATAATTAACTTATCATTAAAACAAACCAATTATATATTTAACACAACAAATGGATAACTAATTGATTAAACGTTGAGATGTGATGAAAATTATGATTAAATTCCGACTTTAAAAACACCATTTATTAAAGACACAAAAACTGAATCTTAATTTATTTAATTATAATTTATATATATTCTCGACATTAATAGTATTAGTCATAAGTATTAAAATAATTATTATTTCAAATAAAATAAAATCTCTTTATAAAAAACAAGTCGCAAATCAAATACTTTATTACAAGTAAATAAAAGTAATCGAAATATTTATTTATAGAAACGATTTATGAAACCAATCGATTCGGAAACCAGTACTGTATAAGTCATGCTTTCAATTAATATATTACTCTCTTTTGATAGTTTTTGTACACAATTTACACAATCATTCATAAATAATTATTACGTGTATTATAATTACATAATACTATCAATTCTAGGCTAATATTAGATTCCATTCAAAACACATCTAAATTGCATTCTTTGTGTGGAAAATGTCATTATTATAATCAGTAAATACTTTGTGTTAATATAAAAAATATTTTTAGTTAATTATTTGTATTAAATTGAAACAAAAACTTAAACACAAGTGAAATGATAGGAAAAAAAGACAATGGATAAAATAGGAATCGCTGAATAGAAGATCAAGTGTTAGATCAATCGTAATTGTGTGAGATTTGAATGGCAGAGGAGTTAAGTAATGGGAATTCCGTTTGAGTTTGTGTTTGTGTGGATGTGAATAGAGTTGTGCCCGAAATATCACATTCGCTCTCATTGTCTAAATATCTGAGAATTACATCATTTATTTGATCCAAATGTTCGTCGGTTTGAGTGGTTCTGTCGTTATTCCAAATGGTTTGCGTCTCGATGTCTGCGAACTCAAAGATTTTGAAGAGATCCAGATCTTCATCCGTACATAAATTGTCAAAATCATCGGCATTTAGGTCTTGATTAACAGTTTGTGTTTCAATATTATTGAATTCGTGGACAAACGAGACATCGATGGCCTCCGTTTGGACCGATTGCTCCAAAATAGCATTCGTTGTATTCATTTCACTCAACAGTGGATTGAAATCAAACAAATCCAAAGAAGTGGAAGCAATCGATGGGTCAGTGGTTTGAGTGAAGGCGCAAGACTTGGACTTCACTTCATTAACAGCACTCGTGTTGACGTCTAAACGATTTCTTTTGGCTCTCTTCGGAGGTGTTGTCGAAGTGGACGCAGAGATTTGGATCCGATTCGAGACTTGTTTGGCGTGAAGAGCGCTCTCAAGGGTTTGCGTTTCAATGCTTTCAAAGTTGTTGTTTAACTGCGGCTTTCGGTTACGCTTTCTAATGGTCTGACAGTCAGTACTTCTGGACTCTCTATATTTGGATGATTTATGATTCAATCGTTGATCGGTTTGTATGGAAATGGACTGATATTTCTTGGCATTTGTTTGCATGTGTTTAACCGGAGATTTCATTTTGCATTTCTTGCACTCTTCTATGGCATTGGTTTGCGTGGAATCGCTTCTCACAGACATTGAGTCTAAAATGTGGTCACTTTTTGGTAAAATATTCACTGGTCTTTGATTGGCGTTATTTGAATCAACAATCAGTGGTAAGACTATAGTAACCAATTGGACATTAATCGGAGTCGCCTTCGGATCCGTTTTGCATTTCTTGATGCAATCGTTTGGTGACAATACGTGTGAATGTCTTTTGCAATGCATTATTAAAGACAGTCTTTCGGTATAACTCTTCGGACAGGAACCGCATCTCCACTGAAGGCCGCAAGACTTCTCATGATATTTGAGTTGCCATTCAATGGCGTATTTCTTGTGGCACTTCTCGCACGAGAACTTCTTCTCCGAGTGTTTGTTTGCGATGTGCTGTCAATGGATTCAATGGATCAGACAATCGGACAGACATTCAATACATGTAAACAACAAACGGATCATTACTTGCGTTAAGAAGAGTTTGCGTTTGAAGTGTTTGTCACCGGAGAGGCCGTAAACACAGCCATCGATCGGACAATTGAATCGATTGTCTTCGTCTTTGCCGACCATTCCTTCAATTCATGGATTCATTCAAATCTTTGGTTTCATTAAGAAATGAAAATCAAAATTGTTTTCAAAAATTGACACCAATTTAGAGATCAATTGAATGCATACCTAATAAGGGATGAATCGATGGCTCAAATCATACGAACCACTCCTGAGGACAGGTGTCTGACACACGAGTGATGGTGTCTTCGGATATCACTTAATAGTGACAGTAATTGACAGTCAATTGAGATGTGATTTAATAAATGAAATTTAGATTCAAAGCAAACGACAAAATTGTATACAAATGTGTGAAACGCTTGCAATCCATACGACGGCTGAGACTACACTTTACTCCCACTTTTAGCGCATATTTTGATTACATTTGCATTTATTTTACAGAATATTCTGTGAAGTGTTTTGTCATTATTTGATTGTTTTAGTTTCACTTTTGAACCACAATTCACACATGAATGTGATTTATAGGTTTGTTCATTGATAAGTGCAGTAAACACAACCCAATGAGATGTGCCTTCTTTTGATGGACAACATGTCCTCCAAAGTAAGTGTCAAGAATCTGGACTCTCATAGAAACACTATATAACACTTAATACCGTTTGACTGTCTGTGCGGTTCAATTCAATTGTTCATAACTCTTAAAATCAACTGAAACTTGTTTAGCAAAAATATTTATTAATTCAATCAAAAACTAAAATACAATTTAAAATAAAACACAAAATAAAATAAATAAATGTGAGAAAAGGATTGGCTTAGGGTTTGTCGCGAAGAGATTCTGGATCTATATATCCTTTGGATTTAGTTATCGGATGAATGAGACTTTTGCCGCTCAACATTTGCATTTATTTTACAGAATATTCTGTGAAGTGTTTTGTCATTATTTGATTGTTTTAGTTTCACTTTTGAACCACAATTCACACATGAATGTGATTTATAGGTTTGTTCATTGATAAGTGCAGTGAACACAACCCAATGAGATGTGCCTTCTTTTGATGGCCACATGTCCTCCAAAGTAAGTGATTTTTGAGTGACAAGAATCTGGACTCTCATAGAAACACTATATAACACTTAATACCGTTTGACTGTCTGTGCGGTTCAATTCAATTGTTCATAACTCTTAAAATCAACTGAAACTTGTTTAGCAAAAAATATTTATTAATTCAATCAAAAACTAAAATACAATTTAATTTAAAATAAAACACAAAATAAAATAAATAAATGTGAGACAAAGATTGGCTTAGGGTTTGTCGCGAAGAGATTCTGGATCTATATATCCTTTGGATTTAGTTATCGGATGAATGAGACTTTTGCCGCTCAACCGCTCGATCCTCTCCTTATCCTCGAGCTCTTTGTCGAGTCTATGGACTCCAAACTTTACGAGTTTAGTCTTTGTCTCGGCGTTCAGTTTTACCGGTGTTTTAGGCTTTTTGTCGGTCTTAACGGTTGCGCTGTCTTTAATCGCTTCCTGTTTTTCCCTTCGCTCGACATCTTTGGGTTCAGTAGTGGTGTCCGTCGTATAACTGTCCTCTAAATGTGTGTAGTTTTGGCCGAAAAACGCCAAAAGTAAACAGTATTTTACAAGAGCTAATAATGAGAGCCAAAACGTGAACTGAACTATAAGACCAACTATGAAAACGCCGACAACTATTAACAACGCATAGACATCGCGATGGTTTTTGGGCATTAGGTTCACAATCGGTAAAGTAATGTCTTTGAACAGTAATTGTGTGCCAATCGATGAAATGATGGCCACAGCGAAGACAGACATCAAATACAAGACTCGGACGAAAGCCCAGAAACAGTCCGTATTAACCGGTGCTTTAGTTTTCGGTTTGCGATATGTTTTGATATAACGGACGTAAACGTAAGCAATGGTATCCGTTATGACGAAAGACAACAAACCAGACACAGCCAGACATACGATATATTGAAGGCTTGAATCGGGGTTTGAATTCACGATTAAGAATATCAGGAAATAGTTGGCAAAAAATGTCAAATTGAATAGAAATGCGTAAAACAGCGACACTTCAAACAAATCAAGTCTCGTTTTAATGGCCACCGCTTTCACAGACTTTTCATAATCAGTCACTTCTTCTCCAGACTCTTGTATTAATGGGTTTTCGAAGTTTGGACACAGAATTTCATTGGAGAAGAGTCTCAACTGTTGGCGTTTCACAGATATCTCTTTGGATTCTATGAGATCATAGCCTCCTTTGATGTACTCTCGGACCGGGAAATACAGTCGCCTTCCCGTCCACTCGTCCTCCACTTCAATGCCATTCATGAATATAATCCCTAAAAGTGACACATTTTTATAGTAATGAAAACTAGATTCAAATCCAATGTACAAACCCTCGATGTTGTTGTGAACGGCGTTTAATCTGCTGAAAATGATGGGCCAATTGTTGTCAGATTTTATA
>CAJPIZ010002434.1:0-13661 GCA_905368565.1 Medioppia subpectinata
CATTGCCGGTGTATGGGATTAATTGACAATAACCATCATTTCACTTACTGTCGATCTATGGCTCTGAAAATAATTAATTGTTAACACAACGATCACATTTATGATAACAATCAACACTATCATCGACTCCGACAAAGTGATGGTAAGGGAAAGATTGATAGGGGGTTATGTTCGCATCACTTGTGTTGTATTCATTGTCTTTGTATTGACTGATCAGGTGTTAGACGCGGGACAAGTGGTTGAGTACGACATTCCCCACCATTTATTGGACAAAAGCGATGGTCTGTTCAGTAAATTAGTCAAACAGACGGGAAATGAAATGTCTGTTAGACTGAAACAAATGGCGATACAATACTATAATCGCAAAAATAATATCAATGAAAATGAAGGGGAAGTGAACAGCAATTGTACCGACAATTACTCATGATAAATTAATTATATTTGTTTATTGTTTATTGGTATTTATGTTTTAACTAATATAAAATATACAGATAATATTAATGTAAACTTTAAATATAACAAGTATTTATTATAAAATTCATTTTAATCAAATTTTAGCGGAACTTTATATAAATTATTACGCAATTGTGATTTTAATTAACTTTTAATTTAACATAATTTGTTTGGCAATTATTTTCACGCTTAGAATTTTGCAAAACAAATTAAATTATCAAGGGACTTTATTTGCAAAAATTTCAGAAACAAAATTATTTACAGCATTTATAAATTATTAGTATTTAATATTTTTATAAATCATTAGATATTTGATAAAGTGTTTATTGTGATATATGCATAAACTGTAATTTTAATTTAATAAATATTTTTGCTTAAATAAGCGAGATTATTTTAAATAATATTTAATATATCGGTGATTTGTTTGTATATTTCAATAACTCTTCATACTTTATAATATAATACAAAAATTAAAAATATTTAATCATGCTTATATATATTCAATTAATTAAAGGCCTTATCTATCTATAATAATGTTTGACACCTAGTAATTTGAAAAATGACATTTCAAAAAATTAAAAAAAAATTACAAAATTATTAAAAACCAAAAAAAATATAAAATAATGAAATGTAAATTAAAATGACTTGTATATGATTGATAATAATATCACCGATATATTTTTTGGAATTTAAATGAAATATGCTTGGTTAGAACCATTAAAATCTTTATTATTACAAAATATAATAATAAAATATTTAATTATTTGATGTAGTCAATATATATTTTTTAGCGTTTAAGTTAACAATTAATTTTTTTGATTTATTATAAGTTATTAATAATTACAATTTACTAAATTAAAATTGTGGTATAACAATTATTTAAACAAATAAATAAATTGAGATTGTTATTTAACAACTAATGATTTAATAACTGAACTAACATTACGGTAAAAGTAACGACAGATGCAATAAATGTGAATAAAAATTTTACATCAATTGTAAACACATTTAAAGCATTGTATTTCTGATTATAATAATTATTCACAGCATTTATAACCATTGTCATTTTTGTGGTCAACACTTCAGGCGTATGGGCTTTATTGATAATATTCATTAACTCATCTACTGTTGGTCTATGGGATTGAAAAAAATTGATAGTTAAAACAACGATCACATTTATGACTACAATCAACGCGTATTCAATTAAACCCCAATAGAGAAATAAAATGCAAATTTTGATATTAAATGAGATATGCGTTAATCGAAGACAAGTGTTGGCAAATATTTCGCAAAACCATAGAAACGGTATAAAACCCAACGAGTTATTAATGTTAGATTTATATTGTCGAATAATTCGCAAATTTTGCTCTAGGTAAATATAATTATTACTTATTAGCAATCGCTTTTCCAGCAGGTAAACCCCATAACACAAATGAATATACAGTAGATTAGTTGCTGTGATCCAACCAAATACAGTAAATGTCCATATTAGAAAAAATTCAATATGAATGCTCTTGATCATAAATTCAATTATAAAGGCCACACAATTAATAACCCCAAATGTACACCAAATTAAAGTAATAAATCTGGCGCTAAGTCTCATTGAATTTATATCATTTACACTTAATTCTTGTGACAAATCTGACAGAATATTCTTGATGTTAACACATTTAACGTAAAATAATACAAAGCTAATGCAGATTATGGTAATTTTCACCAGAGTTGAACATGGCCACAAGGCCAGATTAAATGAGCTTAACTTGGATAGATAAATAGATGTATAATACACAAAACGTATAATAGTGCCAATTGCTAATAGTTTACATGTTACTTGCATGGATTTTTTAAAATACCATAGCTTTCTATTGCTATTATCGGTGTAACTAATATCGCAACCATTTATCAGGAATATTAGTGAAAACGGGTATATAATGCAATTCGCATTTACCTCAACCATCTTTGATCAAAATATAATAACTATAAACTTAATTTAGCTGCTTTAAAAAATAATAATTATATTATTTATAGAATTAAATAAATAAATTAGTTTTAACCATAGGAAAAGTTTGATCAAGTAAGTTTTATTATCAAATTAATTTAAGAACCCTGTTAAATAAAATAATTTTATTTGACATTTAACATTATGCACATTATCTTATAAGTTTTAAATAACATTAAAATTAATTATTATTTATTTTATTATAATGTGTTAATATAGATTTTATTTAACATTATTTGTATAAAAGTTGATTGATCGATTTACAATCTATTTACATTTATGTTTTTAATCAAGAAAAATATTTCATAATGATTTATTTGTTACATATATTTATAAAATTATTTTAATAAAATTAAAATAAATTATAACAGTATGTTTACCTTAATGTGATTATTATTTATTTTATCTGTTTGAATAGCATTTGATTGATTAATTTACCTTTATGTTTTTAATCAATAAAACATGCTATTAAAAAAGCGTACAATATTGACATTCATATACTATATTACAATTAATTAAAACAAGTTATTTAATATTAATGATTTAATAACTCGACTAACATTACGGTAAACGCGACAACAGATGCCATAAATGAGAATAAAAATTTTACATCAATTGTAAACACATGTAAAGCACTGTATGTCTGATTACAATAGTTATTCATAGTATTTAAAAACATTGTCATTTTAACCAAACGATCCGTGGTATTCATTGCCGGTGTATGGGATTAATTGACAATAACCATCATTTCACTTACTGTCGATCTATGGCTCTGAAAATAATTAATTGTTAACACAACGATCACATTTATGATAACAATCAACACGTATTCAACTAAACTCCTCCAGAGATAAGTATGACATTCATGGGAATCGGTATTAATTGAAATATGCGTTAATAGGAGACAAATGTTGGAAAAAATTGTAAAAACATAAAAAAATATAAAAACCTAAGAGTTTGGATGATAACAATATTTATAACTAATGAAGATTATAGTTATAAATATGTTAACTTATAAGTTTATTTGTAATAAACTTGCAGTTAGCTTTAATTTGTATACAGTGGTATTTGTAATTAAGTTAAACAATAAAGATTCTTTAGATTCTATAGTTATTATCATATATTGTCTGAAATTTTTTACAATAAAACATTGTTACCAAAAGTTACCACTGATTATTACAACTTGTATAGTGTTTAACGCTTTTATATTTCTTTGTTACAACCATTTTATAATAATAAGGTGTAATAATTTATAAATATTTTATTTTGATTATTGAATTAATTTTTTAAATGTACATTTTACAATCTTTGTTATAAGTTATTAAATTATTTTTACAATAAATCAATAGAAAATATTTTGTAAAAATGTGTGAAATACTAAAGAAATTTTCATTTTATGATACAATTCCTACAGAAATCAGTGAAAATATTTCAAAATTACACGTTTTTTATGATTTTAATAATATTATTAATGTATTGATTGTGACAATTGATGATAACGTCTATGGATTTGGCAATAATACAAATGGATGTCTGGGTTTGGGACACAACAACCCCTTATTATCACTAGAAATCATACCACAATTATGTCAAGAAAACATACAATATTTTGTTAATGGAAGTGACTTTGTGTTAGCCGTGAATGATATGAATTGTATATATAGTATGGGCTGTAATACATGGGGGCAATTAGCCCGCAATGATAATAGTAATCAAACTAACTTAACGCCACAAAAAATATCATTCTTTGATGATAAAAATATTATTAAAATCAGTTGTGGTTCTCTTCACACACTTGTACTTACTAGTGATGGCCGGGTGTATGCCTGGGGTGACAATATTTGTGGACAAATTGGTTGCGGAGATAATAATGGCTTCATTTGTACACCAATTGAAATAGATTTCAAGTTTAATTGTAAAATAAAAGCAATTTATTGTTATAACAACTCTTCGTTTGCGATCACATCCAATGGACAGGTCTTCAGTTGGGGCGACAATAGAGGCCATCATTTGGGACACAATATAACTGATGAACGAGTATTTAACCCCCAATTGATAACAAACATTAATGATATAAAGTTAATTAGTTGCTCTATTAATGGCGCATATTTCCTGACATCAAATGGTTTATATTTTTGTTGTTATAATAGTATTATTGACAATACCAGTGGTAACAGTGCTACTGTTCGTAGAATTAAAAAAAATTCCAAAATGAGGTATAAAATGCCAGAAAACAATCTGAATTTAATATTACCTCAATATAATTTCCAAAATTTACAACAATTCAATTCATTTACATCCGTAAGAAATATCATTATTTGTGTTTTAATAAATGATAAAATATATAAAATATCAGACAAACACAAATTAATTGAAACACTTTATAATAACTTTACTGACTATTGTGTCAATGAATATCAAATTACTTACAATACAATTAATTTAAATAAATCAAATGATGGCTATTATCGAAATCAATTTTCCGAACTCTCAACCATAGGTTCGGGTGGTTTTGGGACTGTATTTAAAGTAAAGCATAGATTGGATGATAAGATATATGCCGTTAAAAGAGTACAATTTAAAGGTAATTAATCTTTATTGCTATTTATAAAAAAAAAATAAAGCAAATAGGTAATAAATAAATATACCGTAAAATATATAACAGAAATAAATGCAGACAAAGAAAACAGAGTTTTAAAAGAAGTGAAAAGTTTGTCAAAATTGGATTCAAATTTTGTCGTTAAATATTACAACTCGTGGACCGAAGGCAAACACTTGTACATACAGATGGAGTACTGCCCGCAAACACTCGCAGATGTGCTAAAAGACAAAGAGCGGGCATTTGGCAGACAATCACCGGATGAATCGATGACAGTGTTTGAGTATTTCATGTCATGTGAATTGTTTCGAGAACTTTTGCAATGCCTTGAATATCTTCATAACCAGAATCCTAAAGTTATTCATCGGGATCTTAAACCATCTAATATACTAATATCGCGTACCATTACTAATAACACATTTATTAAACTCGGTGACTTTGGTTTGGCCACTGAACACCACCGGCCATCTAATAGCCACACCCGAGGGGCGGGAACTCCTGATTATATGGCACCCGAAGTGCATCTTTATAATACATACGATTGCAGGGCTGATGTGTATAGTCTCAGCGTTATTGGAATTAAATTGTTTGAAATTAACACAACGTATGTTTTAGCTTTAAATGCTATATCAATCAAACATTTAATTTATTGCATTATATTTAAATAGCGTTAATCCTGTAGATAAATACAATTCATCCCAAATTTCAGCTCAATTTAATTATTTATATCACGTGATTACACAAATGTTTGAGTCAATAGCTACCAAACGGCCCACCAGTGATCAAGTACTGGAAGAGATTAGCCAGTGGTCAGTCGATAATGACATAATGATGGCAAACCCGTTGGAATTCAATGCAATTTTAAATAAACTTGAAACATGTGGCAACTCATTTTTTCATGAGTTCTTGTTATGTAAGACAAATAATAAAGTGTTGTCAACTGGTATGGATAGTCAACATAATATTAGTTTATTTGCTTTTCAAATAATCATATTCAAGAGAGCCCGAAATTAATAGACGCCCCCCGTTTATAATGTATAATTCCTATGCTGTGTTCACGCTGGTGAACGAATCGGGCACTTATGATCATATTTAATTAAATATTATTTACATCTCTAATATAATTGATTTTAACAATTTAATTGTGAAGGTGCATTACCAAAGAGGCCATTGACTATGAATGTGCCCAAAGAAATATATAGTCAACCTGACAGATCTATATCACGGGTAAATTATAATCAAATTGAATCAATGTAAAAATTAATAAAAACAAAATTCTACTCATTTTAATGAACAGATCCAGAAACGTGAGATAACAATAATATTGTTTGGAGAGTCAGGTGTGGGAAAGTCAACATTCATTAACTCATTCGTTAATTATATTTCTTACGAGAGTCTTGATGCGGCCATTGCTGGCCAACCTATATGTCTAATACCCGTAAGCTTTACAATTGGTGACCCAAAAACTCGACAACTAATTCGTGTAACATATGGTACTGAAGATGTGAATGAAAACATTGCAGATCCGACCAAATCTGCGACACATTATCCCAAATGCTATAAATTTCATAACGATAACATTGTCATCAATATAATCGATACGCCAGGAATTGGGGACACACATGGTGTGGATCGGGATAATGAAAATATGAAAAATATTTTGAATTTCATTAGTAATTATCGGGCAATCAATGCTTTTTGTGTTCTTTTAAAATCAAACGAAACGAGAGTTGGAGTCTTCTTTAAATATTGTTTATTGAATTTGTTCACTCATTTAAATAAAAGTGCCGCAAATAATATACTATTTATATTTACAAACTCTCGTAGCAGTTTTTATATACCCGGGGAGTCCAGTCTCGCATTAATGAGTATTTTGGACCAAATCCAAAAAAATCCACCAAATGTTGATATACCATTTGATTTTGATGCATCTTATTGTTGTGATAACGAAGCGTTCAGATACCTGTGTGCTTCAGTTCCGCCAAATAATATACAGTTGAACCCTAAACTTAAATCTTACTATGTTGAAAGTTGGGATGTGTAAGCATTATCAATTAAATACTCGTTATCGAAACATTTCAAATAAAATTAAAACAAATATATCAATTACAGTTCTGTGGCTGAATGTAAGCGTTTATTTACGCGCATAAAACAAATGCCGGCACATAATGTGATGGACACCCTATCTCTGAATAACGCCAAACAAACCGTACAGTTATTAAACAAACCGTTGGCCGACATCGCGAACAATATCATCGAAAACGTTAACATTGATGGAACTAATGATGAGAGTGTTAGCGCTGATCGAGTACTGGCGGCCGAATTATTGGCGGAAAAGCAAATAATTATCAATTCTGTGTCAATATTTGCCTGTTTTATGGCCGAAAACCAGTTGACACCCGACAACGACGCCTTCGAGTTATACATCAATCATTTAATAGCCAATGAGAGAAACGTGTCGACCGGATCGGCTCGAGACCACTCGGCCAGAATCGACCGGCTCGAGCAGTTGCTAAAAAATTATGATGTTGAAAAACGGTTGATGACTATGGCGATGGCCGACACCCGTAGCGATATTAGTACGACCGATAATATTAACGATTGTGTTAATAAACTGTGCGCGTTGAAACATAATGGCCGTACCATTCGCAATATGCTGTATGAGATGCGATTGGCCAAAGCCAAACATTATATGACCTGCAATGTAATTGATTGTCCCCTTCCTAATTCAATTTTTATAGATTAAATTTGGTTGTAATTTATTTATATAAATTTAACCTAGATATTTTATGAATTCATTGAGTTATACTTAATGAATACCTTATTTTAACCATTATTCGATTTGATACTTGAATCCTGAGATAAGTACCAGAATTTGGTTCAAATGTTGACCCGTTTTGAGAGTTTACCGGCGATTAAGACATACATGAAATCACCGGAGTTTATAAGTTAACCACTCTTTTAGCCACATGTTAACTGGGGCTTCAAAATATATTTAAAATTTATTTTCATATATTTTGTTATTATTTTAATACATGTTAAAATAATGTTACAATTTAAATAATTTACACTTAATTATGAATTGATCTTTACACATTTAAGAATAGTAGAGTATACGAAATAGTTTTATATTTTACTTGAATAACTATAAGCAATGTGTCCAAAAGATTGAAAAAAGATTAAACCATTTATTCCCGTATAACCGGATAATAATGAGTATTCAAATAAAACGTTACGCTATAGAGGAGAGGAGAGAAGGCTTATGTTGTAACTTATGTTGCAAATAAAGTAACGATATATAGTGATGATTATTTATAGATAAGGAGGGCACAACATATATTATGTCTAGGTAATTCAGTAAAATTGGACACTAAGACTATAAGTATATATACTATAACTAACGTATGATTTTATTTTAATTAATGATTTAATAACTCAATTAACATTACAGTAAATGCGACCACAGATGCCATAAATGAAAATAAAAATTTCACATCAATTGTAAACACATTTAACGCATTGTATTTGAATTTACAATAGTTTTTAACTGTATTTAAAAATACGGCAAATTTTCTGGTAAACACTTTGGATGTATTGGTTTTATTGATAATATCAATTATTTCATTCACTGTCGGTCTATGGGTCTGAAAATAATTGATTGTTAACACAACGATCACATTTATGACTACAATCAACACGTATTCATGTAAACCTTAATAGTAATAAATATTATATCTATCAACATATCTATTAATTGAGATATGAGTTAATCGGAGACAAGTGCTGACAAATAAACCACAAAACCATAAAAATGGTATAAAACCCATAGAGCTATTAATTCGCGATTTACATTGTTAAATTATTTCCAAACTATGTTCTAGGTTAAAATAATTACTATTATAATTACGTAACAGTCGTTTTTTCAATATATAGACTCCAAAACACATGTGGATATATAATAAATTGGTGGCTATAATCCAGCCAAATAAAGTAAATAACCATATAATATTAAATAGTATACGAACATTGCCATTAATCGTAAAGCGAATAATTATAGCAACACAGTTAATAACCATAAATGCCAACCATGCTAAAGTATTGAATCTGGCGCTGAGTCTCATTGAATTTACATCATTTACACTTAATTCTTGTGACAAAACGGACAGAATATTCTTGATTTTACCGCACTTTACCTGAAATAATATGTAACTAATACAGATGATAGCCATTTTAACCAAGCTTGAACATGGCCATTAGGCTAGATTACTTGAGCTTAAATTAGATAGATAATTGGAGGTAGAAATTACAAAACGTATAATAGTGCCAATTGCTAATAGTTTACATGTTACTTGTATGGATTTTTTGAGATACCATAGCTTTCTATTGCTATTATCTGTGAAACTAATATCGCAGCCAATTATCAGTAATATCAGTGAAAACGGATGTATTATGCAATTTGCATTTACCCTCAACCATAATTGATTAGAGATGTAAAGTTATAAATTAAATTTCATTATATTTAAAATGTTATGCGAGTTTGTTCAACATTATTTTAGTTGATTATAATTATAATAATGCGTAAAAGAGTGATAAATTATTTATTTTAATATGTATCTTTATTTTAATATTTATTTTATTTATAAATATATTTATGACTATTTAAATAACATTTGATTGATTGTTTACATTAATGTTTTTAATCAATAAGTCCAACAATTTTCCACTAATTTAGATAATAAATTACGTTTTATCAAAATCTTATTAAGATTTATCAACTATGTAGAAATTAGAAAACATTTTAGGTGTTAAAATTATTTATTATTTAATATTTTTATATTGTTTTACTAAATAAAAATTAAGAATATGAAAATTTTATTTATTATTACAATTATTTAATAATAGAAAAGCACAACAATTTTAACAAATAAATAAATTAAACATTATATTTGACATTAATGATTTAATAATTGGACTAACATTACAGTAAACGTAACGACAGATGCAATGAATGTGAATAAAAATTTCACATTAATTTTAAATACATTTAAAGCATTGTATTTTTGATTATAATAGTTATTAACTGTATTTATAACCATTGTCATTTTTGTAGTCAACACTTCAGGCGTATGGGCTTTATTGATAATATCCATCATCTCATCCACTGTCGGTCTATGGGACTGAAAATAATTGATAGTTAACACAACGATCACATTTATTACTACAATCAGCACGTATTCAGTTAAACCCCAATAGAGTAGTGTTGGCCTAAAATTGCTAATAATAGAGATATGCGTTAATCGGAGACAAGTGTTGGCAAAGAGTTCGCAAAACCATAGAAACTGTATAAAACCCAACGAGTTATTAATACATGATTTATAATATCTAATAATATGCAATTTTTTCTCTAGATCAGTATAATTATGACTAAATAGCAATCTCTTTTCCAGCAAGTAAACTCCATAACAAAAATGAATATACAGTAGATTAGTGGCTATAATCCAACCAAACGCAGTAAATGTCCATATTAGAAAAGCATCTATATCATTTCTTTTAATCATAAAATCAATTATAAAGGCCACACAATTAATAATCTCAAATGTAAACCATATAATAATAATAAATCTGGCGCTAAGTCTCATTGAATTTATATTATTTACACTTAATTCTTGTGCCAATTCCGACAGAATATTCTTGATTTCAGTACATTTAACTTGAAATAATACAAAGCTAATGCAGATGATGCTAATATTCACCAGAGTTGAACATGGCCATAAGGCTAGATTGAGTGAGCTTAAAGTAGATAGATTCTTAGATGACCAATACACATAACGTATAATAGTTACAATTGTTAACAGTTTACATGTTATTTGTATGGATTTTTTGAAATACCATAGCTTTCTATTGATATGATCTGTGAAACTTATATCGCATCCATTTATCAGAAATATTAATGAAAATGGATATATAATGCAATTTGCATTTACCTCAACCATAATTGACCAGAATATAAAAACTATAAAATTAATCTAGCTGTTTTAAAAAATAATTAATCTATTAATAGATTTAAATCAAGGAAACTTGTATTAACACTGGAAAATGTTTGGAACAAGATAGTTTTAGATTCTAACTGAAAAATATGTGTATGACATCATGCTTATTGATCTTATAGGTTATAGAAAATATTAAAGCGTATTATTATTTATAACAAAACCGTACTTTTATTATATCTGTTAATTTATGTTTTATTTATTTAGCATTGTTTATATAACAGTTGATTGATTGATTTAAAATGATGGTTTTAATCAAGAAAAACAAATAATAGGTTTTTATTTAAAAAGAATTCCACTATAACAGTTTACATGTTAAGTGTATTGATTTTGTTATAAAACATATTCATAAGTAATCATTAGAGTCTCTATTTTTAGGGAATAAAAACAGTCAAATTCGGGCGGGAATCGGGAGTATAAAACGACCAAATTCGGGAATAAAAATCTATAAAAGTAACATTTAAACAAGTTATGGGATATTTTTCACCTTTATTAAGTTTTAAAATTTGATTGAATTCATGGACTGTTTGAGAGTTTGCCGGCGATTTAAGCATATATGAAATCACCGGAGTTTATAAGTTTGATCATATACTTAATCAAATATTTAAAATATAACTGCGAAATGTTATTTTCTGTACACATATTTTAAATTGTTTACAGAATATTTATTTTTACATTTTAACAAATAACAATTAATTATAATATTTTATTTAACATTAATTATTTAATAACTCGACTAACATTACGGTAAACGCAATAACAGACGCCATAAATGAAAATAAAAATTTTACATCAATTGTAAACACATGTAAAGCACTGTACGTCTGATTACAATAGTTATTCATTGTATTTAAAAACATTGTCATTTTTAGGACCAAACCATCCCTGGTATTAATAGTCGGGGTATGGGTTTGGTTAACAATAACCATCATTTCATTTACTGTTGGTCTATTAATCTGAAAATAATTAATTGCTAAAACAACGATCACATTTATGATAGCAATCAATACGTATTCAACTAAACCCCTCCAGAGATAAGTATGAAATCCGTCAGAATAAGTATTAATTGAAATATGCGTTAATCGGAGACAAGTGTTGACAAAAAGATCGCAAAACCATAAAAACGGTATAAAACCAAACGAGTTATTGATTCTTGCTTTATATTGTTGAATAATTTGCAAATTATGATTGAAGTTAGTTGAATGATCATAATTACCACCACGATTAATTAATAATCGCTTTTCCAGTAGATAGACTCCAAAACAAGTATAAATATATAGTAAATTAATGGCTATAATCCATCCATAAACTGTTAGTAACCATATTAAATAATATAGTATATTATACAAACTGAAGTTCCCAATCATAATCATAATATACATGGTAAATGACGCCCTATTAATTACATTGAATGTACACCAGATTACAGTAATAAATCTGGCGCTAATTCTCATTGAATTCAATTCATTTACACTTAATTCTTGTGCCAATTCTGAAAGAATATTCTTGATTTTACCGCACTTTACCTGAAATAATATGTAACTAATGCACATAATAGTCATTTTGGTCACGCTTGAACATGGCCATAAGGCCAGTTTCAGCGAGTTTACATTAACTAGACTATGGCTGACCTTTAACATATGGCGTGTAATGATGATAATTGTTAACAGTTTACATATAATTTGTATGCATTTCTTGACATACCATAGCTTTTTATTGGTTGTAATACTTATATCACAACCATTTATCAAGAATATCAATGAAAACGGATATATAATCCGATTGACATTTATGTCAACCATAATTGACCAAGACTGTCAGGTTATAAACAAGATATATAAACTACATTACTAATTTATATTATGTAACTGAAATATAAAGTTTGTTATTTATAAAGTCTGTTAATTTATTTTAATATTACATAGAGCTAAATTATTGAATTTATAACATTATGTTTACTTTAATGTGATTAATATTTATTTTATTTGTGCGAATAACATTTAATTGATTACTTTACCTTAATATTTTTAATCAATAAAACATGCTTTTAAAAAGTGCGTACAATATTGACATTTATGTAATCAGTTTATGTATTTATTGTTTTGACTTATCTATATTTTTATATATTGTTTTACATATATTTTTAAAATGGTCTATTATATATTTATTTTTACATTACAACAAATTACAATTAATTAAAACATATTCTTTAGAATTAATGATTTAATAACTCAACTAACATTACGGTAAACGCAACGACAGATGCCATAAATTAAAACAAAAATTTCACATTAATTGTAAACACATGTAAAGCACTGTATGTTTGAATACAATAATTATTTATAGTATTTAATAACATTGTCATTTTGACCAAACCATTAGTGGTATTCATAATTGGGGTATGTGTTTGGTTGACAATAACCATTATTTCATTTACCGTCGGTCTCTGTGTTTGAAAATAATTAATTGCTAAAACAACGATCACATTTATAATAACAATCAACACGTATTCAACTAAACCTCTCCAGAGATAAGTATGGAATCCTTCAGAATAAGTATTAAT
>CAJPIZ010002435.1:0-10000 GCA_905368565.1 Medioppia subpectinata
CTCTCTCTCTCTCTCTCTCTCTCTCTCTCCAAATGTATGCACAAAATGAAGACAATTTTAAAAACCAAACTTTTTTACATAATAATAATAATAACCCTATATTTAGATGATGTCTATGTTTTAAAAATTCTGGTGTTGTTTATAATGCAAAGCAAACATTTCTCTCCAAACATCATAATTAGATAATTATATTATAAACACAATTCAAACTTCAATTATATAATAAACAGATGTGAAAAGTGCTTGTGTTGTAAATGAATGGAAAAATCTCGTATTTAAATAGAAATATAATTCAATGAATGAACGAATAGATAAAAATAATTTTGAGATAACTATTTAAAGGGTTTGTTTTGAAGGGTTTGTGTCAAACAAAAACTGCAAACAAAAAACACCTGTCCTTTAGTTTGTGTTGAATTAAACTAAACAAACAATCGATATATTAATTAAATTTAAAAAATATATAATTCAAAAATAATTTTACTACATATTAATGATTTGAATGGGAAAAAAGTGTGTCAATACATATAGATATTTTACCGTAAATCATTTCAAACGATAATTACATCACATGTATAGTAGTGTTTGGTTTAGGAAAAACTTATTTCAAGAGTTTTCCGGAAGTTTTTTCTTCAATAATATTTATTTAGACATTGAATTCTTGAGAGACTCTTACCGTTTGAGTGCCCGAAACACTCGTAAATCAAATCAATTCTCTCTTCAAATGTATTTAAATACCCAAATATAATGTGTAGGAAATTATTCAGTGATTTATTGCCTCAACAATCATAATGTGTTATACAGTCGTCAGCCGTAAACCCATTCATTGACTTTTATTAGACATTGACTTATAGTCTGTTTTGCGAGAGAAATAGGTTTCAAAGACAACACATATTTTTTGAACCATTATATAACACATAATAAAAACTTAATTTTTGTTTAAAAATCTCTATTCATCGCTAATTTCTTGTTGAATAATACTATAAAAATCCATTTTAAAAATAAATAAAAGTTTAAATCCTTTATTTGGTATCAACTTATAGATCAAGAGAATAAGGTTTTAAAATAAAAATATATCTGAAATAACAAAATATAATTAATAATATTGATAGCATTGGCGTTGGGCTAAACCTGCAGATCGCCCGGTGCTGTGTTGGGTCGGGTATTGTTATAATACATGAATCTCCCGCACAGTTATGGCACTAATCATTGGCTAAAGTGGATGAATGGATGAATTATTTTTCATTTCAAACGATTAAAATTGAAAATATTTCAAATTTAAAGATTACTAGTATTATTATAGTAGTATTATTATTGTAGTATTATTTGGGTCTTAACTATAACAACAAAACCCGTATTTATATATAAAAATACGTATAAATAGACTATTCATTACAAAAATTAATTTTATGCTAACGTTAGTCAACACCTCCTATCAAATTAAATCTTATGCAGTGTTCATACAGACTATGATTAAAAAAACTTCATACAATATTAATATGTAATTTTTATACATCAGTTGTTTGTTATATAAAGTAAAGTAAACTAATTTTGTATTCATTTGTTTTAACACAAGTATATAAATGTTGGCCAAAGAAGAGCATAAAAAATACAGAAACAAAATGAATAAAAAGCAAAGCATTTTCCCATCAAATGAATATTAATGAAGGATTTGGTGTTTAAATAGATTGTGTTTATAATGAAAAAAGTGCTGAAAATAGCTTATTATGCCAGTGTTTGGCCGGACAGGTATATGCAATACGACAGTAGTATATATCTAACGATACACCCAATTATTTATGTGCAACAAAACCCACACATATACTCGTCTTAACGCAAAAAATTGTGTATAAATTTTAACTTAATTTCTTAGAGAAGAAGATTAAATAGCAATCAATACATAACTTAAACGAGTGGTTGGGTTCGTGAAGGGAAGGGGAGGTTTTGGCCATTGTTTTACTGGTGCTAACGATCCGAGTTTAGGGCTCAGAGATAGCGATATGGGATGAGAGAGAGAGAGAGAGAGAGAGAGAGAGAGAGAGAGCATATAAAACCATTAGAATATTATTTAATATATTCCAGTATTAAGTGCTTTAATCAACACAAACTGAATACACATTTTTGTGCTATTTTTTGCATTAATAATAATTATTATAATAAAAATGCAACACAAGAATGGCATGCATTTTGATGGCCTGTTATCGCCCATCGATAACATACAACCAGAAAATCATGAGCCCATAGAGTGCTGTATAAATACACACCGAGAAGAAAATAGCTAAATGTTAATTACATGTTGTGTTTTAGATATTGTTTTCTAGTAAATGAGTGACCATTAAATGTGTGCTAAAACACAAAAAACTCGTTGACTTCTCACGACTTATCAGTTAATTGTTAGGCATTTGTCTGACAAAAGCAATACATTTACAAAAGTGGTGCTTAACTATAGGACTCGCGATAATTGTTATACTGTTTTAGTCGCAAACATTACCAACACATACACACCAAACATGTCTTATCTCTTAAATACTGTCATTAACAGCAATGCCGAGAGAGAGAGAGAGAGAGAGAGAG
Source organism: Medioppia subpectinata (assembly GCA_905368565.1). NCBI lineage: Eukaryota > Metazoa > Arthropoda > Arachnida > Sarcoptiformes > Oppiidae > Medioppia > Medioppia subpectinata. Next base: position 2,572 of record CAJPIZ010002435.1, read on the forward strand.
AGAGAGAGAGAGATCGGGATTAAGTCATTCAAAGGGTATTTACTTTAATTGACACGAAAGGATAGATGGAGAGAGAGAGAGAGAGAGAGAGAGAGAGAATATGAAATATATACCCAGAATATTGACTCTTATGGGTCAAGTGGTCTGTATTGAGCATGGTGCAAATTCACAGCACAAGCTCAAGTGGACTGGCATTTTTTGTTGCTGAGAGCCAGTGTACAGTATGTGTGTATATACTTAACAAGTGCTGTATATTCTGTTGTTTGTATAGCAGTAGAGCACACATTAGCCTTCATAGAAATGCCAGTTCTTATAAACATCATATTATTCATAATCTGCTAAATTTACAACACCATTGAAAAAAGCAGCAAATCATTTATATACACAACAAAGTCAGTCACTATTGTTTTTTCGGTCAGAAATAGCGCATACCTGACCTCTAAGTGCACTGTGAACACAATCTCTCTCTCTCTCGCCGATGGGAGGGATGGATGGATAAGAAGAGAGTGTATGTGTGTGTAAAGAGAGACTTAGGGCTTATAGATATAATAAAAGTTTTATTATATATAAAAGTAATATAACGTATTAGCGAAACGAACAGCAAAAACATTACACAAAACACAACACAAAAAAGGGATAATAATAACAATAATAGAGTATAAGAGAGTAGAGGGGAGAGAGAGAGAGAGAGAGTGTGTGTGTTATGTAATGCCGGGGCCATCGATAGGAGCGCACGAATTTGTGTTGATGTGACTGATCGCTATCAAAGGCACGCCGAGAGTACGTATAGAGATCTACCAGTGCTCTGAAGAGATTGTGCCCATACTTATGGACGAGAGAGAGAGAGAGAGAGAGAGAGAGAGAGAGAGAGAGCCGATGCCTTTGGCTTATCGCTATTGTGTGTGCAATACTGGCATCTCTTCTTTGTCTCTCATTTAATATACAGTCAAATCTCTTGTTGTGTATAAACATTGTGTTTGTTTTCACTCTATTTTCATCATTTTATAAAAGTGTGATAAAATCGCAGATCTCTCTCTCTCTCTCTCGTCCGCAGATATTATGGATGAGAGGGAGTGGGAGAGAGTAGTGAGTGAGTGACTGATATACTCTGTATATACATATAATGCACGCCATTCTCATCCCTCACTTGACTCTATCGGTTGTAGTCATCAGGCGTTCAGAAATACTCTTATATCCATCACTGACTCTCACAATATGAATGCAACACTCACTACATCTCTCTCTCTCTCTCTCTCTCTCTCTCTCTCAACTGCTATACCACTCATGTATTTCATCAACAAATCAGTCACTTTTGTGCCTTAAATTCAGCTCAAACTCTAAACTCTCAAAATGGAAAAAAAACTCTTATCTCTATCGCAACGACGACGACGAAAGAGAGAGAGAGAGAGAGAGAGCCATTGGTAGTGTTCAATGCACTGTATATACAATGTACTCTCGGTATGGTTAGGGGTGTAGGGATGGGGGGTTGGGGGTTACCGGGTGTCCATCAATATAACGCTATACAAACACACTATACATACAACAAAATATTTTTCCCAATATTTGAGTGGATGTCAATCCGTTTAAAACACTGAAATATTTGCCATAATTTGTTCAGTAAATTGTTTTGACAACTTTGCTGTTCAAAACATAGAGACAATAATAAAAAATAACCTAGCTTATACACTGTCTGTTTATCAACATACAATACCCCCATAATATCTCTCCCCCGGGGTAATTCTTAACATGAATTTACAGTATATCAACACAGTATATGAAACTAGAAGATTGTTTTTGTTTGTTTTTTATATAGATGAAAGTTTTTTCGGTTTTCATAACTCATCTCTCTCTCTCTCTCTCTCTCTCTCTCTCTCGCCATCGAAATAATTACTTTTTATTTATTTGTGAACCAAAAATAATAACAACAAAATTATTATATAATATATTTTTAATGTGTTAACAAAAAAAATTCTCTTTAAAATGTAATCACGAGTTGTATAATATTTTTTGTTTTTATTTTCGTTGCCTTTTCCTATCATTAATACCCATCTCATCGTATATACGATGATATGTGGACTTTAATTACCAGAAACCATGTGCCAGATATCTATCATGTGTGTTTGTGTTTGTATGTGGTTTTAGTATAAAGTTATCGATATGTAATTTACTTTATATTATAAACGATGAAAAAGTGGTGTTTATATTAAAATATTTTTGATTAAACGTATTTGTAAATCAATTTCTCTAATGATTTGTCAACAGAAATGTGAGAATAAATTCAATATTTATTCAATATTTTACTTTTAAATTTTTGGCAAATAATATGCCATTTGTTGGCTTAGATATGGCACTGAATGCTAACCACATCTATATATCGCCAGTTATTATATTTGTATAACATTTCTGTGCATCAAATGTAAATTGTTTGTGAATAACAATAACAAAAACATATACAGTATATTTATATATTAAGTAATTTAAATAAATAATAAATTGTAGAAAAATAACATAAAATTACACACAAATACTGAAAAGCAATTAATATTAATTTTCCAGAAGTGTCTTTCAATATTAATGCATATAAAAAGTACTGTATTTTGCGTACAATGTATTTAAGACAACAGAAACTATTCAATCATGGTATTAATTATAATCAAGTCTATCGTTAAGTCATCGTAATATATATTATAAAAGCATAATGATATTTTTATTTTTTTCCATTTGTCATTCTGTATTCATTTATTCTTCGCAACACTTCATATAATATACATTTAGTGTATAATACATATAATATAAATATATAACTTATATTAAGAGCACATTTGAGATCACATTTACCGCTGGGATGTGAATGTCATTCAAGCGCTTCAACCTAAACATGTTGGCCACCGGCGCGCTATGGCATCGGTATATGTATATACAGTGTATGTCAAGGGGGCTGATAGGGGACTGGTAGGGGGCCTAACCATTTATTTAGTACGTATAATACAGTAGTGCATTATGAGAATATATTAAACATCTAATTAAAATACAATTTTCCAGAAAGTGTATTATGGGATGGAAATTGAATACAAGTAAAAGTTGTCTAACATTTTTACATTTATGCTGAGCTTTTTTGACTGATACCCACACACTTTTTTACTAGCACTTTGTGTTGTGCCCTCACATCCCGGCGCACATCACTTCGTGAGATATATTTTTGTATTTAGTTATATAGTTATTCTGTTCATACTATGTATATGTGCTATACATTACACTTATATATTCTGTCTGTAAATATACAGTATATATATAAATATGATGTTTGAAATGCATTTGTGTTGTGCGAACTCATGTTAACTCAGCATAAATTGTATGATGTTTTTTACACTTATGAGAGAGAGAGAGAGAGAGAGAGAGAGAGAGAGAGAGAGCGTAAATGAATGTGTCTCTACAGTATGTATGCGCTGCTAAATGTTATTATCCTATCATCATATCTGTACGGCCTTCAGGCCATATCCACCATCGACTACACGGCCAGCACCACGACTATCGCCTAATACATCCCATTCCACGATATAATGTACGGATAAAAAAGTTATGTCTCTCACAGTGTGTTGTGTTTGTCATTTCAATTGACACATGAAGTCAATGCAAGAGTGAAAGAGAGAAAATTATATTTTGTACTGAATATTAATGCTCACAGAATTTGCACTCATTTTCACTCACTTTCCGCTTCTGCCCTCTCTCTCTCTCTCTCTCTCTCATAAGTGTAAAAAACATCATACAATTTATGCTAATATTTATTATAATAATATCCCGTATTTTAAATGAAAACGTTATACTTATATCATAAACATGAAAGACGGAGAGAGAGAGAGAGAGAGAGAGAGAGAGAATATGACATTATTCTGTGCCATACCATAGAGGAAGTGCATAGAGAAAGCAGTGACTCCTCATAAATGTTTATATCATAACTAATGTTAAAATATAACATAAAAGTAAATTCTTGGGAATCAATGCGAAACACCAACTATTGAATCTGATTTATAGCTGACATTCAATGAGATTGCATTGTATTATATAATATAAACATAATATAAAAGTTATAGTGTTTTATTGGATTAGACTTTTAGTGTAGTATTTTTATCATAATATACATGATATGTAAGAATACTAAACAAATCAGACAAACACTTATCTCTCTCTCTCTCTCTCTCTCTCCCTCTCTCCGTCTTTCATGTTTATGATATAAGTATAACGTTTTCATTTAAAATACGGGATATTATTATAATAAATATAAAACACTTTCGTCTAAATTGTCTTTTAAATAGTAATTAGTTGTAACGTCAAGACTGAAAATATATAATATAAAAGTTATAGTGTTTTATTGGATTAGACTTTTAGTGTAGTATTTTTATCATAATATACATGATATGTAAGAATACTAAACAAATCAGACAAACACTTATCTCTCTCTCTCTCTCTCTCTCTCTCTCTCTCCGTCTTTTATGTTTATGATATAAGTATAACGTTTTCATTTAAAATACGGGATATTATTATAATAAATATAAAACACTTTCGTCTAAATTGTCTTTTAAATAGTAATTAGTTGTAACGTCAAGACTGAAAATATATTGATAATAAAAAAAGGCAACGATTTTTTTAGCTAATATTACTAGAAATATGCGCTGATATTTGATTACTAGTACACGGAATCTAAATAACCATAAAAATGTATGATATATTCAAGTAAATTAGCCATAAAATAGTGTTGTATATGTGTTTCATAAGTACTTCTTGATTGTCATTACAATCTATACACAATATATACTGAATACTAAACTGGTATTCATCGGTATTTCTGATTTTATTTTACATTATTATGTTTTTGTTATATTATATTATTTATTTTTTCCTCTTTTCATTTGGCATTTCAAATACTGAACATTTGAAATGCTATGCATTTCGCCAATTGATTGCATTAAAAACATATTTCAAATATTTATAATTCAATGGAAAAAATATAATTGAAAAAATAGCTCTGAATAAAAAATGCTGTTTAAGTTAGAAATACATTTTTTAATAAGTATTTATTGAATACAAACACAAACAATAATTTTAGTTACATTTTGTGTTACACTTGGTATTTCTAATTTAATATATTAGTTATAAATTGTAAAAATATTTAAACAAACGTAACTTTATTTAATATAATAATCATGTTGTAAATGGCAGTAAAATATGCGACACATATTAAGTATTTATGCACTCAATCTCTTTAATATTCAATTTATTTTATAAAATATTTTGAGAAAGAAAAGATGACTAAAAATACAATTTGTGTTTTTAAGCACTTATATTTACATTCTCTCTCTCTCTCTCTCTCTCTCTCTCTCTCTCTCGTAATATAATCTATGGATTAATATTTAGAGGCATTTCCTCCCGTGTTGTGTGAATCTGGGGTCCACTGAATATACAAGAGATGGGTATATCATATGATATTCCGGTCTATGGTATGAATGAACACACATTTCACGCCATAATTAGGAGCAAAGATTGAAATATACAGTATATATACTCTCTTATATAAATTGATTGGTTGTGTGTTTTGAACTCAATTCTAGTCTTTATTCTTGTCGTTTGACATTTGCATTACATTTGCCTTTTGTATTGAGAGTTAAAACTAGAAATAAAAGGAGTAAAAAGCGAGTGATAATTGACTCTCCAATGTGTTTGTCAGTCAAAGAGAGTCATTGAAAGAGAGCACTGGGAGATCAGAGACTGTGAAATGAAGTTTTGTTTAACTCTCTCTCTCTCCCCCTCTCCATCACACTCTCCTATGGTATGGTATCCACAGTCACTCCGAAAAACCCAAACCATTGGATGAATGCGTGAAATGTGAGACATTGACTGACTTCGCTGTTAGAGTATTAAGTTTTACAATATATATAAGTATTGAGTGGAGAGACGCGGCGTTTTGATTGTCTGTTGTCAAAGCACAGGCACTTTGAATGACAGGCCACTGAAAAAGCCAAATATATATATACTTTTCAATACATTTACAAATATTAACCCAATATTAGTCTATGAGAATTGAAATGTGATTTTCCAAAGACCATTGGTTACTATTGAATAGATTTGTGGATAAGTTAATGGTTTCAACGGATGCTCAGCAAAAAAAAAACTCGTCCAAAATAATAATGCATTGATATTATTCTGTAAACTGATAGCACATGCTATTGAATATAACATATACTATATTATTAATATTTATACTAATAATTTAAGTCAAACTGTCGTTTGAGTTCTCTCTCTCTCTCTCTCTCTCTCTCTCGTTGTACGTCATCACTAAAAATATAAAATACTTTGAATAACGACTATTCAATGAACTGAATTCCCATTCTGTCAAAGCATTCAATTTCGTTGTTGTGATTATTTTCAGAGTCCATATGGAAAGCATAGCTCCGGTATTAGGGCTAAGGATTTGTGTCTCTCTATTAGTGTCTGTATTATATAACCGACAAATTCTCACAATCTCTCTCTCTCTCTCTCTCTCTCCTTCTCTGATTATCCTTATGTAATGTTTACCACAAATAATAGATTCAAACGCTAACTATTGTTTATAAAGACATCGATTGGCGTTCATTTGATAGCCGGCTCTTTCACTAACGCTTCAAACGCTATGAATTTATTATATATTCTGCAAATCCTTTGTTTTCTTTTATGGCTCTCTCTCTCTCATCTCTTTTTCAAATATTCCATATCTTATAACACATATAATAAATATTTATTACTATTATTTTTTGAGTGAACGGAAAACAATACTAAGGATAGAGGCGAGCAGTTAGTCTCCGAGACTATGATTTTCAACACATATTCACTCTTCACATATGTATATGTGTTTTCATGTGATTGTATTGAATAAGGAATTCCTGACCAAACAGTGAGAGAGCGAAGAGAAAGAGTAGAAAAAATAAAACAAAACTGATTTGTTTGCCACTTATTATACAATATACAGTAGTAGTCAATACACTGGATATAAAGTGAAAGCAAACACAACATTGAATGCATAGAAAGGGAGAGAGAATAGAGAGAGAGACAGACATATAGTGAATACAGAGAGAGAATATTATACAATATAACAGTAGTAGTCAATACACTGGATATAAAGTGAAAGCAAACACAACATTGAATGCATAGAAAGGGAGAGAGAATAGAGAGAGAGACAGACATATAGTGAATACAGAGAGAGAAACAGCAAAAATGCATTTAAAAGGCATGGTTTCGGTTCAATGCAACTCTGCGTTCGGTTTCGTACCACCAAATTGAGAGCCAAAAACTTATTTCTACTTGAATTCCAAATGAACTCTTCTCTCTCTCTCTCTCTCTCTCTCTCTCTCTGTTTTTGGGGAGAGAATGTGTGTTTCAATTGTAAACTATGGCACAT
>CAJPIZ010002436.1:0-13656 GCA_905368565.1 Medioppia subpectinata
ACCTAATGGGCCCAACAGACAATACGTCCACAAAATGACACATTCATCCACAAGTGGTTAAATTGTTTTACACATTTTCAAGTTTTACTCATTTTGGTTGAATGTATTTACCCAAAAATTTGATGGGCAAATGTGAATAATGAAAATATCTAACCGTGAACAATCAATTATTGGGTTAAATGAATAGTAAGTAGCCTACCCATTCATAATTAAGATTATGATTAGTTTTTTAAATTATCATTGGATAACTGTTAATGAACTGTTAAATAATCACTTTAAATATTTTTTATTATAATTTAATTTTGTAAAAATTTATACCAACTAGTAAAGTTTAAAAATGTTCAGTACTAAAACTATACCTATTTTCAAAATTCTATCTACCATAAATTATGGGCGGGCTATGTATTATTCATTTTAGCCAATAAATAGAGACATAAACAATCATTTCAAACAATAATAATAATCAAAATTTAACAATAATCAATTAACAAAGTGTCATAGACCAATCTTATAATAATAATTATTATAATACCACCCAGGTGACTTTGCGATATACGAAAAGGGTAACGTATGCGTTTCGGGCAAAATTATTGCATCAGTCGACGACAACGTACTAATCGCGCAGCACTTGCTCTACGATTGCAATCGGCGTTTGGCGGCCGCCGAACATACCATACGTACGGACGACATATACAAAGAGTTGGGTTGTATTGGATTGGACTATAAGAAGGCGTTCCGACGGTTAAAGATTGTGGGCACCGATGACTACAACGAGTTTTACGGTGTGTGCGAATGGGACGGACAGTTTGTCACTTATATGGACGCACTGTTGCAGTCGAGGGTCCTATCGGTACCGTTGCGAAAGTTACTGTTACCGGTGCTCATACGTAAGCTACGGCTCGACCCACACGTAATGTTTGACGCATTCCGGAGCCACCGGTGCGATGAGGGGCAAGTCGGGCCGGACGTGCCTAAGGAGGACATGAGTAAAATTGTAATATTTCATCACGTGGTGCCGGCCGACGAACGCCAGACAGTGTCGCATATGGCCGACAGGGATAAGACACGTTTCGTTGAACGCTTTGCCCAATACTCGGCTGAAATGCCATTTTATTACAATACGGCGACCAAACAGTTGGTGTCGCCGGGCGTTGAACTCGAAGAGGTTATCGCGTTTCCCGCACCCCGTCGTCAGGACACCACTGCTCTCGTGTTAGACTCCCAGGAGTTTTGCCCCAACGATGACAATCAGGCTATCGATGGCTGCTTATTGGCCGCTGTGTCCAAGTATTTAGAAGTAATATACAGTATATATGTTCCCGAATGGTGATAAATAAAAGATTGTCATTTATATTTTGAACATTCGTAGATATATTATAATATTAAATTATAATAAGACATAATCTATTTTATATGAACATATTTCTAGGTATGCAAATCATTTGCGGCTAAAGTGAAACAAATTGGTATAAAAGAAATAAAATGCGATTTTAATTATCAAAACTTCAGCGAAGATGTGACACAAGAATTTCGAAACGAAAACAATGAAAATCACGTAATGTTTCGTACGTTTGATAAAATATTGACAGAAGTTTTGGATAAAAATAGCAATAAAATCAATGGTAATGAAGTGTCAAAGATTTTGAATGAAATGCAAACAAATAGTGAATACAATTTGAGTAAAGATGTTGTAAATCAGATCCAGAAGAATGAGCGTATGATTAGATCATTGATAGACATTGTGTGCGAAAATTATTTGAACGCTAAAGAGATAAATATCACTGAAATTAATTTCAGCGATAGTTTTCTGGCTAAAGATGTCGAACAGATGTTCACATATTTCGCTATTATTCCCTTTGAAGTCGATTACAAACTAATCGTAAAAAGTAAACAATCGGTGAATGAATTGTATAGAGAGAGGGCTTCTGAATGGCAACCAAATGATGAAATACCTCTAAAGCCGTCGCATTTGGTTATAATGAGAGACTCACAAGACTTATGGCCAATAGATTTGTCTCAATTCATACAAGACTTGTTTGACTCGATTAATACAAATGGATTTCTTGTATCGATATTTCGTTATAAGTTTACGGAACCGGAGATTGCGTTCATGTCTTTGAAGGGAAACACAATTCCCAGTAATAATGAATTGGAGGCAAGAATTAAAACATTTCAATTGATTGCAAATAAAACTGGATTTAAATTAATTGCTACTAAAAACGATACAATCGGAACCCTATGCCTAATGTTCAGGAAAATCATTCACAAACCTATTATACCAGAGAAACACAATGTGATTGACATAAGCGGTGATTACCAGCAATGGTTCGGTGTATTACAAGACAAAATAATAACTGCTATGAATGTGGAAAATAAAACAGATAACGTATGGCTCGTCTCTAAGGATTCGTATATCAATGGAATCATAGGTTTAATGAATTGTTTGCGTTTAGAACCGGGCGGAGAGAACTTCCGGTATGTCTTCCTTATGGACACCAATAGTGTGGCAAACATTGACTTCAATACTAAACCCTATTCTGATATATTGGCCAACGATTTGGTCGCTAATGTTATCAAAGGAGGAAAACTGGGAACTTATAGACATTTCAAACTTCCCGCAGATTTTGATAAATGTGTTTCTAATGAATATTACCTAAACTCGGGTGCGATCAGAGATATAGGGGGTCTTCAATGGTATGATTCCCGAAAATTACCCGAAATTAAAAAGGGCTGGAATTTTGGAAACAAAGAGGTCTATAAAACACGTGTCAATATATATTGTGCGGGCGTTTCGTTTCATGACGTTATGGTTGCGTCGGGTAAATTACAAATGATATAGCTCATTGTGTGTAAATTTGTGTAAATTTTTGATGTGTTATAATGATTTAAAGTATAATTTTTTATAAAAAATTTACCCAAATATAAACACTCATAATTTAGCTTAATAGTTTGAAGCCATTTTCTATTATTTAAAATAATTTCCTAACTATAGGTCGTATACCCGGCGGTCCGGAGCAGATGTTTACCGATTGTGTGTTGGGCTGTGAATACGCGGGCCGTCGCGTGGATACCGGGGAACGGGTGATGGGTATTGATTTTCGTGCGTTCGCCACATCACTGAACGCCACTATTAATAGCATGACTACAGTTCCCGAGCACTGGTCGATGGCAGAGGCGGTCACTATATTGAGCACATATAGCACACTGTATTACGCGCTCATCAAACGGGCTAATCTAAAAAGAGGTTTGTATGGAATTATACAGAGAGCACAGTAGTCTAGATTTGAGTTGCCTTAACTTTGCACACGGCACTAAATAGCCATAAGTTATTATTTAATTAATTATAATAACCATTGTATTAACTGTTCAAAATAATAGGCGAGAGTGTATTGATTCACTCGGCGGCGGGAGGTGTGGGTCAGGCGGCCATCAATATGTGTAAGCATTACGACTGCGATATCTATACAACGGTTGGCACCGAAGAGAAGAAACAATTTTTGATCAATGAATACAATATACCGGAGGAGAGAATATTCGGCTCAAGAGATGTGTTATTCAAAGCAAAGCTATTGAAAACGACTGCGATATCTATACAACGGTTGGCACCGAAGAGAAGAAACAATTTCTGATCAATGAATACAATATACCGGAGGAGAGAATATTCGGCTCAAGAGATGTGTTATTCAAAGCAAAGCTATTGAAACTCACGAACGGAAAGGGAGTCGACGTTGTGTTGAACTCATTGTCCGGAGAGAAACTCGACGCCAGCTATGAGTGTGTGGCCAATAGTGGCCGCTTTATTGAGCTAGGTCGATATGACATGATACAAAACAAACAAATAGGCATGTTTGATTTTGCGCGCGACATCCAATTTATCGGTATTGTTGTGGACATGGCTTTTATCACTGATGTTAATTTTTTCGACGAGTTCTACGATTGGGTTCACAAGAACTCGAAGAATGGATGCGTAAAGCCATTGAATTATACACTGTTTGAGGCCAAGGATGCGGACAAAGCGTTCCGATATATGACAACCGGTAAACATATGGGAAAAATTGTCATTAAATTGAGAGACGAAGAGATGGATAGGCGGCCACTGATGGCCATAAAACCGGCCGTAGATATGGTGACAACGATTAAGACATTCTTCGATCCAAACAAAGTCTATATAATTACCGGAGGTTTGGGTGGCTTTGGTCTGGAATTGATTCCATGGATGCAGTTCTTCGGCGCCCGAAAGTTTGTGACCACTTCTCGATCCGGACTTCGCACTGAATATCAGAAATTCATTCACAATCGTATGAAAAAATTTTACAAAAATATGAAAGTATTGGAGTCTCAATGGATTGTCTCGACTGCCGATGGATTCACAATTGAGGGCACAAAACAACTGCTAAGAGAAGCACAAGAGTTGGGACCGATTGGAGGGATATTTCATTTGGCAATTGAATTGAATGACTGTTTGTTAGAAAAGTTAACGTTTGAAAAGTTTTGCTCATCGATTGATACAAAACACAAAATATTTGCAAATTTGGATCAACTGACCCGACAATTGGATTATCCATTGGATTATTTTGTTATGTTTTCGTCCGTCACTTGTGGTAAAGGAAACGCCGGGCAATCAAACTATTCGTTCGGGAACTCCATGTGTGAGCGTATATGTGAAGAGAGACGTAGGGATGGTCTGCACGGACTGGCCGTACAGTACGGACCCGTCGGTGATGTGGGAGTGTTTGAGGGCTCGGATCAGCTCTTGGAGATGACAACACTCAGAAAGCAGAGAATTAACTCGTGTTGCGATGTTTTGGACAAACTATTGTGTCTTAAACAGCCAGTCGTCACGTCATATGTATGTATTATACTCTATATGTGTAGCTTTTTTGCTAGAATAACCAAGTATGATTTAAACCTTAATGATAATGTTACAACTTAGCGACTGAATTGAATTATTTGCTCAATCAATTTAATTACAAAGGATAAAGTTACACGTGAATTTATATATCTAATAATAAGATAACTATTAGATTTAAATAACTAATTATAATTATTATAATGTATATAACATGTTTGTCCATGTTCAACACTACAGTTACTGTATAAATAATCATATAATTGTTTACATAATATGTATAATTATTTGTTGCAAATAGACCAAAGTGGATATGAGTGCAAAGGCGTCGTCGGGCGCCAAATCGCATATAATCGCAGAGTTGTGGCGGGCGTTGGGTATCGACCCGTCCGTCACTCCCAATCACCTGACACTCGGAGAGATAGGACTCGAGTCGATGTTTGCCGTAGAGTTGCAGCAGTCGTTGGAGAAGGAGTGGAATATAAACGTGTCGTTACATAACGTCAAAAGCATTACGATTGGAATGTTGAAGGACTACGAGTCGGGAGATCCGGATGTAGTGAAAAAGTTCCTGGATGAGATTAAAGTTGCCCGCGCATATCTGTTGAAACAGAAGTTTATAATACCCACCGAAACGCATACCCGTCTAAACGCGGTGACCACCGGTCGACCCGTGTATCTAATGCCTACGATTACTATGAATTGGACCATGTTTGAACAGTTGGCTCAATCGCTCAATCGGCCAGTGATTGGGCTTAATTGGACCCGCGAGATGAGCACCCTGACCACGCTCAAACAAGTAAATGAGTACTTTGTGACACTCATGAAACAACTGGAGCCCAGGGGTGGGTACGATGTGGTCGGCTATTTGGACGGCGCTATCGCCGCCGGGAAACTGTTATTGAAGGGATCGGCGGACAAAGCGGTGATCATCGATGCTATGGCCGACGACGCAGAAGTGGATCAAATCACAGATGAAGACTTGTTGTTGTTTATATTTGGCGTATCGTTTAGCAAAGTTCCCGCTCCCATATTTGATAGGATAGTGCGCGACATGAAAAAACAGTCGGACATCAAATCACAGATCAGAGTCATAGTCACTGAGTTGATAGAGTTTGTGGGCAAAGGTCTGGTGGCGCCCGATATCGACGAGATTTACCACATAGTGTTGGCCAGACTTCGGATGCTTTTGACGTATAGATCGGATAAGAAGAAAAAGTGGTCGAATCGGCTCAAAGTGACAATTGCTAAGAAGTGGTCCAAAAGTGTGGGCAAATTGATCATGATCAAACCTGTTATTATGGATGACATCGATGATGTCAATGAATTGATTGGCAAATCACGTGACGCTCATCTATTGCCCGACGTAAAGGTATGCAATTTCACGCGTTGATTATTACAATTTAATGTACAGTACTATTGTATAATACATTATAATTAAATTTATAATATAAAGTACAGTATAATTGTATAATGTAAAGTACAATGCTTTACAGTACTTTTTTGCATTCTCACTCACTCTCTTATTAATAAATATACTTAATTTATTTTTATTGAATTGTCCAGGATGGGACTGATAATATCGAAGTGACCATGATCAATTCTGGGCACGATACGGATATTATTACAGCTGAAATGAATGAAAAACTTTTGTCCGTGCTCAAATAAATGTTAAACATGTTTACAATTATCTGCGAAATCTAATTATATTTTATGAAAATGCTATAATCTATACATTAAATGCGATAAAATGTTAATTAACACTTTGTATCATCTATATTTCATCTTGTTGTATACCTTAAGATGAAATATAGATTATATAAAGTGTTAATTAATATTATACTGCATTTAATGTATAGTTTATAACATTTTATATTATCTATATTTTAACTTGCTGTATACTTTTTATTGTACTATTAAAAAAAATTAAATTTACTTTACTTATTATTATCAGTACTTTAATTACTTTTTACTTTAATTGTTATTTTTATTACTTTTATTACTATAAATTACTTTTTAAAATAAAAACAATGTTATTTGAAATGATTAATGTTAAAATGTTGTTTTATAAATATTTAGTTTATTGACATTTTTAGTTTGGTTGGGTAAAGGCAGGTAAAGTTATATTGGATCTAAATAAGTAAATAATACTTAACCATGGTGGTCCAAAAATTGAGACATTTATAACTTAATATTCATATATGAGAATCAGTTGTAATTATTTATTAATAATTATTAAATATGTTGACAAGTGGATACATTTTAATTGCGCCTTTTAAAAGTAATAATACATAGTTACTGTATCGTAATTGTAAATTAAATTTCTACACTTTAAATTAAAGTGCATACAAAATTTTGGAAATTAGTTTAGCGTTAATATTTTATTAGAAATAATCATTGGGCTTAAGAAATATTTTATGGTAGTGTTCATCTGAGTTTAATTTTATGTAATGACTTTTTTTATATCCATTGTTTGAAAAATGGAGGACATTTAATGACAATATATACTAAAACGATATCAAATTATCAAATTTATAATTAACAAAACTTTATTTATATTCAATTTTAGTAATAGTAATAATTTATTTACTTACATATACTTAATCTATAAAAATATCTGTAAATTAAATGATTAACATATTTATACAAAACATTTAATAAATCAATGTAAAATTCAATGTAGTTTTACATTGATTTATTAAAAGTGCCCAAATATATTCATACATAATTGTCTTTATATGTCTGCTATTACTCAACTAATGGATATAAAAATTATTAAATTTTATAAACTTAAACTCACAAATAAGTATATGGTATATAAAGAAAGTTATAAGAAAGTCGTTTCTAAATATCCTGTTGACTCATAAAAACTATCAATGCATTGATTACCTATGGATTAAACAGTACTTTATTTACTCGTTATAATTTGTTATTCAATTAATTTTTATAAATAAAAATTAAAAATTCACTTTTGCATTTACAACTCATGATAATAATCTCAATAATTTTTTAAAAAACACTATCATGAAGGTTTTTATTTCGTTTTTATGTTAAATTAACATATACATTATGGATATGGATATGCTTTACACGTATGATTGGCTAGTGTAAAGCATATCCAACTTTTACATTGAAAACATTATAACTTCAATTCAAATATGTAAATGTTATCATATTTAAAAATAACAATATTTATTCATTCAAAATAATAAATAGTAATTATTTTATTGAAAGCATTTGTTGGTTTTAAATAGTTGCCTTATCATGTTGGATTTTTATTAAATTCATTTAATTAAATTATAATAAATATCAACTTTTATAAATTACGTTTTGTTTAATAGGGCCCAATTTATGATCATAATAATCTGTGTAACAAAATGGCTGTGAATATACAAAATGCTTTATTTAGCTATAAAATTAATAACGTAGTCTTAAATCATTTAACGATGCAAATACCCAAAGGTAAAATATTTAAATATTTAAAAATATTATATTAAAAACTAAATATAGTTTACTTTTATCATAAACTTATTTAATATAAAAATAGTTTACAATTATATACATGTTTATAACTATTAAGACTTTATTTAAATTACAGGTAAAATATTTGCACTGTTGGGACCGAACGGTACCGGAAAGACCACATTAATGCGTGTAATATTAGGTGAATTAAAATTAACCATGGGCACAGTTGACGTGTTTGGCAAAGAACCGGGTTCTATAGGATCAGGTATTCCCGGACCGGGAGTCGGGTATATGCCTCAGGAGTTGGCATTATTTGATTATTTCACTGTCGGTGAAATAACTAATTATTACGGAATTATATATCACATGAAACGCGAGGAAATTGATAAAAATGTTAGTAATTTACAACAATTATTGCATTTACCGGACAATTGCCGACGAATTAGTGAACTAAGTGGTGGACAACAGCGCCGGGTGTCGATCGCCATAACAATGTTACACAAACCCAGACTCGTTATATTGGATGAGCCGACAGTTGGTGTGGACTCTTTGCTCAGGCATAGGATATGGCAATACTTGGAGAATATGTGCGCTGAAAATGGTATAATAAAAAATATTTTTAATATTATTCAATAATTAATATTTAACTTTTAGGCCAAACAGTGATAATAACGACCCATTATATAGAGGAGGCCCGGAGTGCGCATAACGTGGCGTTCATGAGATGCGGCGCTGTATTGAGACAATCAAATCCACAACAATTGATGGCTGAATACGAGTGCCCGACACTGGAGGACGTGTTCCTACAGTTGTGTCATTCCAGCGAAAACACGGCTACTTTGAGACAAGACATGAAACGCATTGACAATACAGACATTGATTTAAACAATACCAATATTTTGACAACAATTGACTCAAACATTAATTACAATAACAATGCGTTTATTGATTGGCAACGACTGAAAGCAATGCTTATAAAGCAATGGATTGCTATTAAAAAGCGCCCCCTATTTATGTGCGTCTATTATGGCATCACAATTATAACCATGGTAGTAATGAAAATGATCTTTGCTGGAAGCATTCAGCGCATACCGATTGGTGTGTATAATACCGATCTAACTGTCGATAATGAAACATCATTATCTAACTTAATAATTAATTCAATGAATGCAAAACACGTGCGTTTATCTCATTACCCATCGATCGATAGCGCCGTTCAGTCGGTAACAAATGGTGACAATTATTTAGTGTTTGAATTTCGGGACAACTTTTCCGCCAATTTTGAAACACGAGTGACCGATATGTTTGACGCCAGCGATGAGGCCGTTGAACAAAGCCTAATACGACTATATGTAGACCTTTCACGTAAATATTTATAATATTATATTGTTTCATCTTGATTAATTTATGTGACCATTTATGTAACATTACTCCCCCCCCCCAAAAAAAAAAATACATTCAATACTATTAATATCGTCGCGTGTTTTACATTATAGTTGTGGCTGTTTTGCATAAATTAAAAAGTTTGTAGCATATTATGTAGTATATTATATTTCATCTAATTTACCAATATACTGAACTATACATCTTTATTAAAATTTAATTGTAAAGATTGATTGCAAATTTCTATCTACACAAATTAATTTATTTTATTAATGATGTTTTTCTATTTAAAACAGACCCTCACATCGGTTTCATGTCAATTAAATACGTTTTGGAAGGCATTGATATATTCCTAGAGAAATTAGGCCACATGTTAAATAGGACAAACATTCACCAACAAATGACCGCGATTAATGTGGCCCATGTATTTAACGGCGATCTACACGACATAACGGTCAACTTTATGTATTTAGGGCCGCAATTTATGCTTGTCATGGCTTTTGTAATGAGTTTAGTGTTATCATCATTCCTCATGGTAAATGATAAATCATCGCGTATAATGAACCGGGTGTTTGTGGCCGGTGTGACCGTATATGAATACATTGGGTCCCATATACTGGTCAACGTTATCGCTGGTTTAGTTCAGATGATGGTCGCCATGATTGTGGTGTTTGTCGTATTAGGTGTCCAACAATCGGGAAGTTATTGGGAAATATTCTTGATTTTATTTAGTGAGAATTTAGTCGGCATTTTTGTCGGTTTATTACTCGCTGCTATTTTCGTCAACCCTGCTGCTATTATGGTAAATTTAATATCTAATCTTAATTATATATACGCCTATGTATATTAATAATATAATGTTGTTACTATAATTATTATTATTAATATAAAATTTAATAATATTTAAAGTGATGTATAATTTTTTAATTTGATAAATATATAGATTTCTATAATGGCTATAATAATGCCCGTGTATTTTGTGTCGGGCCTCATTTGGCCGGTTGAGGCCATTCCCCATACCTATCGGTTTATAGCCTACATGAGCCCATTGACACTTCCCATACAATCCATTCGTAACATAATGGTGCGAGGTTGGTCATGTACACACCCAGATGTTTACCATGGTTATTTACTAAATAGTGCAATTGTTGTAGTTTTATTTTTATTAAGTCTAGTGTTATTAAAACACAATTCTAATAGAAGCTAATCATTTAATAAATGAAAAAATTAATTATTTTTATAACTAATAATTTTATAAATATAAAATAATATAATTGTTTATAAAATAAATCGAAGGTTAATATTAATTTAAATTATAAAAATTATCAAGTATTTTATGAGTTCTTTAATAATGTTAAAGTTATTCCTTATACAGTGCAACCTCTCTTGGGGGAACTTCTCTTGGGGGAATACCTCCTTTAGAGGAACGGATTTTAAGCATATTTTGGATTTTCTATAGCTTTAACAAAACCTCCCTTGGAGGAACCCTCTCTATAAGGAACACTTTTGTCGTGCATCTGGCCGTTCCTTATGGAGAAGTTGCACTGTATTATTATTAATCATGATTTTTCAAAATTGTCATTAAGATATTTAGTTAGTAATATCTGTATAATTTCCTGCTTGCTCACATAATATAAAAATTACAAATACATTTACTGTCATAAAATTATTATGCTAAAAATTAATAAAGCTAAAATAATATTATTTCAATAGTATTTCTGTTAGTTGTCAAGTGAATAACAAATTAACTTGGTTAATACTAAATCTAATTATTACAAACAGTATAAGATAATAGCAAGAATGCCTGTGATTAAGTACATGATAATAACATTGTTGGTGGTAGCATTAATTAGCGCGATGCTTTTTGATGTGGCAATTGGAGGTTGTCCACCTTGCAAACAACATTACATTTGCTCCAATAATGAGTGCGAACCAGTATTGTCCTAGATGACGTTGTTTACTCAATTCTCTATTCATTTATTATAATATACTCTAATATTACATATTTTAATTGTTAATTTTGATATGTAAATTGGTATTGATAAATATTTGATATTGGCTATGATCAATTGAATAAAAAAATTTTGTTTAAAAATGTTAAAAACATTGTACTAACTTTATCAATTATTAAATTTTTAGACCAAATTAACAAGTAAGTTTTTTTTATTGGTTAAGATTTATTATCTGTAAATAATTGATATTTATTTTATAATAAAAATTAAATAATTAATGTAAATTAAATTAATAGTTATAAAATGGCAAGTTAAATAGATAAATGAATCATTTAAAATGATTATTTTTATTTACAAGTAATATAATTAGTACTTAAAATAAGTTGCAATATATTAATTTTTTTTTATAAAATATAATATTTTAAGTGGTATGCAATACAACAATTTAATTTACAAACTAAAAATTGTTATGAAGTTATTATACAGGTTAATTGCTTAATCATTACAAATTATCGCAATAACTAAAAATTGTGCTTAATCACAATCAAACATGATGATAACACAATTAATTTGATATTATAATTTACGTTACAAAATTATTTTGTCTAACAAAACACGTATTTAGATATAAAATCATACAAAACTTATTTTAATTGTACAGAATTTTTATATAGTTAACTATTATAAGTGTAACAGGTGTATCAGATGTTGCCACGTTAAATTCACTTACTAACAAATTAATTATATTTTCAAATTAAAGCATAAAATGATTATGATCAAGTAAATGATGATTACATTGGTAGTGATGGCCATTATTTGCACAATGTTAATGGATGTGGTTATTTGTGATTGTACTTTACCATGCCCTAACCGTTATCACTGTGTTAACAACACTTGTCATCCCACTAGGAGCTAGTCACTTTTGATAAGAAATAAAATTATTATGTATTAATTACTAAACCTTTATTAAACTATACACATATACAGTACTGTACTCGATGTTAATTATAGAATGTAAATTATTTTATTATGATTAATAAAAATTAGTTTTAGCATTTAAATGAATTTATACGAGTATTTTGTTTCACATTTAATAATAATAAAGGATTTAATAGTACAGGGTGACTATTTGGGGTGTTGTATTTACGTATCAATACAATGAAATGCTCTGATTACAAACAATATATTCAGGAATAACTTATGCTTAAAGTGTAATAAATCAATAAAATTCTAAATATCAATTTGATTAAAATGTTTTTAATATAATTTTTAATATAATTTATTACATAAATTTTTAATTTAACAAATATTATTGAAAATAATAAATTTATAACTTGATCATATTGAGAAATATAGTTTTTAATTATACTAGATATAACAATAACACTGGTTCTTTTTAAATATTATTACATCAATGAGTAAATTTGAGAAGATAGTTTAGTGTTTGTTAATATAATATATTATGCTATTTATCATAGAATGTGATTCTATTTTTAGTTTATTAACAATTAAAAAAAACTCAATTTATTTCTTAGAGCATTTGCTAACCGGGACTATAGTTTGTAAAATTGGTTGACAAAATATAATTAAAAAGATAATTTTAATTAAAATAACATTTATTTGAGCACGGCCAAAATTTTATCATTCACTTCAGGGCTCATTTGATCCAAATCAGGCGCAGAATTGATCATGGTCACTTCTATATTATCTTTGCCATCCTGGACAATTAATATAAGATTATTAATTAAATATATTTATTACTTAATTTTTAATTATTAGAGAGAGAGAGAGAGAGAGAGAGAGAGAGAGATCAAACAATACTGTAATAACGAGCTAGGTTAATTACTGCCCATCAAACAATACAATCTTTATTGGGTACTGCATAGACACACACTATAATTTCAATATAAATGCTCTTTATGATATCATAATAACGTTAATTATAGTACTTAATTACAATTAGTGTTCCCAGATGGTCAAGGAATTCCTTGATTGTCAAAACATAAG